>JARFXV010000951.1:730000-917500 GCA_031761425.1 Cosmopolites sordidus | reverse complement strand
AGGGGATAGCGAAAATGATGAAAATTATGGCATATTCTATGATAAAGGGAAATATTAAATCACCTGATTTAATAGCTTAATTTATCATCTGTACGAAAAAAACAGAGCAATGGTAAAAATTGAACATCGAATATACGATGAGTTGTATGTCATTTGAGTAACCAAATAAGGATGCTAGATCCACTGTAATATAGAACATCGGAAAATAAGATCTGAAATGCATTGATTCTTTTGAACATTAATTCTGGAGACGGGTCCTTCGCATTCCCTGGACTGCCAGTCGAACAAACGCATCCGATATTTAAGAAACTAATAAACCCACAAGACTATCCCAAGTTATTCATGAAGCAATACTAAAATCTTTGGATCACATTGAACGCAGGGATGGTAATATTCTAGAAAGACTGGTGGTACAGGGATGGATGAAGGGTTCTAAATCATGCGGCAGACCCTCAAGAAGATGGACAGACCAAATTTAAGACCTAACTGATTCATCTCTCCAATATACAACAAAGGAAGCCAGAAATAGAAAAAGCTTGCGAGAGCCCGAAAGGAACGCAAACCGAATGAGTTTGCGAAGGTCACGTTTCTTCTGTAAAGCAGAATTCTACGAAGAAGAGACAATATTTAAAAATTTTATTATTTTCTATAGTGCGTTAAACTTTCATTTCTTCCAAAAAGGTTCTATATTAAATAACATATCGAGAACTGCCAATTTTTTTACGGAAATTCTCTGTTCCTATTAAAATAATGAGTTAAAATTGAAAATTGCAGTAAATCCAAGGTATATTTCAAATAAAACAATTTTAAATAAATTTTGGCTGCTATTTATATTATGTGACGTTGTTATTAATTTCAAAAACAATAATTAGTTCTAGTGTCACTGCAAATAGTGATTTGTGCACATGACGTATAATTTATTCTGCATTTAAATATCGTTCCGATATTAATATGTTGCTTACAGATGTTGCTTCTGACGTTAATCTAATTCCGAATCAACAAAATATGGATATAGCTTTTGATATGACAGTTTTGTTCGCTCTTAGTTCAAAAAGCCAAAAGTCCCTCAAATCTAAAAGGATGTACCTACAGTGTGCCATAATAGAATTTTCTCCTTAAATAAAGGGATAAATGTTTATAATAAGGCCTGAAGAGGTTGAATTTTATGCACCAATACTAAAATTGATATAATGTATGGTATAAATAATTATACTAACTGCAAATTCATTCTTCTATTGGAACCTGCCGTGTGAAATTTCAAACCAAAGAGAGTTACCAGTAAACACCAAATTATTTAACTTCTCGATGTGCGTTTCGCCATGTTAGCATCATCTGGAAATAATTTAATTTAATTCTAAAATTTAACTTAATTAATTTATTGGAATAATAATTACTTAATTAATATAAATAGAAGCCAAAATGTACTTAAAATTATTTTATTTGAAATATACCTTGGATTTACTGCAATTTTCAGTTTTAACTCATTATTGTAATAGGAACTAGATAGGAAGATCTATGTTCTTGATATGTTATTTAATATAGAACCTTTTTGGAAGAAAGGAAAGTTTAACGCACTATAGAAAATAATTAAATTTTTAAATACTGTCTCTTTTTCTTCGTATTCTGGTTTACAGAAGAATCGTGACCTACGCAAACTCATTCGGTTTGCGTTCCTTTCGGACTACTTCTCGCCAGCGTTCTCTATTTCTAGGTTCTTTTATTGTATATTGGAGAGATGAATCAGTTAGGTCTTTAATTTGGTCTGTCCATCTTCTTGAGGGTCTGCCGCATGATTTAGAACCCTTCATCCATCCCTGTACCACCAGTCTTTCTAGAATATTACCAGCCCTGCGTTCAACGGGTCTAAAACACAGATAGCATTGTGAATTTGCCTAGGTCTAGTCTTATTTTAGCAGCGTAATATTTGACATTTATAAAAATTGAGTCGTACACAATACAACAACGCGTTAAAATTGTTGAGTTATTTTATGAAAATGGGCGTCAAGTGAAAAATGTTTTTAGAAAATTATGTGATATTTAACGTTTGCTCAGTTGTCCATCAGAAAACACTATCAATTGAATTGTTTATTAAACAATTTAACATTAAAAAAAACTGGTTCGGCGGAAGATAAAACAAGAGCAATATATAGTCGTTGTGGTCGTTCACAAGAGCATATTGATTTGGTACGTGAAAGTATTGCTGAAGACCCAGAAATTTCCATTAGTCGACGTTCACAACAATTTGGACTCTGAGAATCCACAACATGGTATATTTTACGAAAGGATTTAGCACTGAAAGCATATAAGGTTCAAATAACACAGAAACTAAAACCACGGATCAGTCGTGACAGTCGTGCCTTTGTCAATTGGAATACATTTTGAAATTTTGTGGCTATCTTAATAAACATAATTACCGCTTTTGAGATGAGCAAAATCCATGATTGATTCATCAGGAACCTACAGCCTAAACGGGTCACTGTTTGGTGTGCATTGTGGCCAGGAGGTGTAATTGAGCAGTATTTCTATCAGAATGCTGCTGGTGAAGCTGCAACTATGAATGGTGTTCGATATCTTGAGATTATAACTGTTTTTTTGTGAGCTGAATTGAATAATATTGATCTGAAGTATGTGTGGTTCCAACAGGATGGTGTTACACCTCACTCTGCTAATGAAACAATTGATTTATTGGGAGAAAAATTTCCTGGGCGAGTTATTGCAAGAAACGGTGATGTTAATGGCCACCAAGATCATGTGATTTAACACCGTTGGACTATTTTTCTTTTTGAATCCTTTCATATGCATCTAAAGCCTTATTGTTATTTACACTTTTAGCCAGTCTTAAAGTACTAATATCTATATTGTGATCATGTTCCATCCAATAGGGCTTTGGATGCATATAAAAGCATTCAAATAGAAAAATGAAAGAATATCATGAAGAATAAAGGACCTATTCTGTTCAGTCAACGTTTTCAATTAATAATGAAGGCTCTGTAAACTTCACGGTTCATGATTTTTACACGCTTTGTTAGTTAGGGTTATCATAAAAATAGAACATAGTTTAGTTTTAGAATTAGATTGAATCATCTCCTGATGATGCTAACATGGTTAGCGAAAAGCGCGTCGAGAAGTTTAAAAAATTGGTATGGTGTTTAGTAGTAAATCTCTTTGAATTTAGTTTATAGTATTTCGTATTTAAATGTTACGTTTAAATGTTATTATTAATAAAACTTTATTGAAATCAACGATTCAACAATTCTAAATCAACGATTCAACAATTCTGTGTTGTTATATTCAAGAATTAAAAAAACCGCTCAATTAGGCATCGAATAGGTATATTGTTTTGTTACATTGTTGCCTATTGAATGCGATCAAATGCATCTAAAGCAAAATTATTATTTTCATTTTTAACAAGTCTTAAGTTAGTGATATTAATGTTACAATCATGCTCGAGTGCATGTTAGGCAACACAAATTTTTCCATTTCTTCCGGAATTATCTAGATATAATGAACATATTGCCTACATTAGATATTATTAGATTATATAATTTATAACTTGACAAAAACGCTATATTAATAATAATTGAGTGCGAAAATTATGTTACGTTATTTTAGACTTTAGACAAAATATATCAAATCCATCTGAAAATTAAAATTTCTACAAAATTATTTTTACCACTAATATTTTTACATTACCTCGTATACTTTTGCTACTCTACAACAGATTCCCAACTGAATAAAATGCAAATATCCTTGAAAAACAATTAACGTTTTAAGCAAATTTCTTGGAATTGTATAATGACTGACGATAAGATATTATCTCCGTTTCAGCTCGATCTTTACAGCTTCTCTTTACTCTTTTCAGCTTGACCTGCTTTCGAACCGCCCGCCTTATTCAACCCCATATTGCTGATCTTTTAAGAATATCGTTTTTAACTTTTTGGACAACTATTTAGTGCTCAAAGCGTAGATCGATGAGGGTGATATGTATAAGAAATTCATGATAAATTAGGTATAATGATTCATTTATATATACACAGATAAAACATATATATATATATATATATATATATATATATATATATATATATATATATATATATATATATATATATATATATATATATTTTATCTGCGTATATATAAATGAAGTATTGGGTTTTTTCCGGGAGTACATTCGGTGGTTGTCGAGTTGGTCTCTGTCGGGAGCTTGCAGACGTTTCGTCAAAATCTCATTTGGCATCTTCGGTACTTACTGTCGCGAGGTTCATGACTGTCTTACGACTGTCTCACGACAGTAGGCACCGAAGATACCAAATGAGATTTTGGCGAAACGCCTGCAAGACCAACTCGACAATCGGATGTACTCCCGGAAAAAACCCAATACATGTTTTTCCATCCGTGAAACAGTACGCACAAGCATTTGTATATATATATATATATATATATATATATATATATATATATATATATATATATATATATATATATATGTTATATGTATATATATATATATATATATATATATATATATATATATATATATATATATATATATATATATATATATGTTATATGTATATATATATATATATATATATATATATATATATATATATATATATATATATATATAGAATATTTTCAAGGATAGTAATTATAGTAATGGTAGATAAGTGCAGGGGTTGTTGCTCTCGCTTTCAGGCCTGCGACTGCGCAAATTGTATCGGGGTAACCAACAGGAAGCTCAGCTTCCGTGCATCCGTTTTTTTATTTTTCTTCGTCGCACCGTTGCAGTCTTTCTGCTTTCCTCATAAGCGATTGCCATACTTTTGTAATGTTGAGAGCGTCGTTTCGTCTTACCCCTCTCTTCTATTTCAACAGCTTCTGTGATTGTTCGGATCTTGCAGTTTTCAATATTTGCTATTTCTTTTTCACCTTCAAAATTGTATGTCCTGTTTATACTTTGAAGTTGTGATGTGCTGTTGTTTTGATGTTCCTGTATTGCCGAGATCCATCTATTTCTTTGTCCTATGTATCTTAGAGCGTAGGCTGTCATGATCTTGTGTTTTCTTATATGAAATCCAGTATACCAGTTTTAGGAACATTAACAGATGAGTGGTAGAACAATCTAGCACCTGATAAAAATTACTTAATTTTATGTCACTGTATGGACCAAATTATTTTGCCAAGTGTTAAGAAAAAGGTACTTCCATTGACCGGAATAGAAATTACCACCGTTTTGGCGAATATCATCAAGGCATTATCTTCCTCAACTGGATAAAGGAAGGGTGATCACAGCAGTGGATCAAACTTCACGAAAAGTTGATCAAAAGTCCTCATTTGGTGAAGAAAATAGTACTATTTTACCGCTACTATGGGCCCACCCATTCGCTTGCCATTACAAAAGCATTTTACTCTATCTACGAATTGCTTCCGCAATCACCCTATTTTCCAAACTCGCTTCCCTCTGACTTCTTTCTCTTTTTAAACTTGAAGAAATAGTTGACTGGAAAGAAGTTCACATCAAATAAAGAGATTATCGCCGAGAGAAAGGATTATTTTGTTCAGATCGTACATTTTAGAAGTCATTAGAAAATTGGAAAATCGTTGTGCGAAATCTATCGATATCATCGAGTTCATTTCTACATCTATCGAAGTCATTTCTACAAATTAGGGAACGGAATATTACGGAAATGGTGAATAGAAAGTTATGATCATTCGGTCGATGTAGTGTAGCCCTATTTTTATGAAAGTTATTGCCAAGCCGACCGTTTTAGCTAATGCTATTCAATTCATTTTAACTAATCTTTCGTTTCATGGGAAGTCGAACAGCAGCATCACTTGTAGCCATTAGTGCTTGGATGGGTGACTCTCCAAGGAGAAACCAGGCCTTGCTCCTGCATTTCCACAATCTAATTATATAGTCTAACAAGGAATTGGCTCTATCGAGGCTGGAAAAGTTGCATGTTTTCTGAGAGGTATTTTTCGTTAGTCACTTTCCAGTCGGTAGGATTCTCGAGAGACTGTAGGTGAAGTGCAGACAAATGGTTGAAAGCCCGATGGGAATGCAGACCGTAATATAGTTCAGAACCCACGTTAAGAAATAACGCTTATTATATTGACGCGTTTCTAGCTTAACTGTTAACTACGGGCTCCCTACTATCGTATATAACTACGGGCACGGTGTATTTAATACACCAGCTACAAAAATCTAACAAAAGCCATAGTTTTTTGTCTTTCCGTATGAAGTACTTCATGTTCCCACGTCTGTGTTCACTGGAATCATTGTTGTTATCTCCTTCCATTTTTGATTCCAACCATCAACCTATTCTTCAGTTTCTTGGTCCAATATAGTTTGAGCCATAACTCTGAGCTCATTCTCTGTGATATGATTTGGGTCTCTAACCAGTACACGATTCCTATAAAATAAGGTTTTTTGAAACTAGTGCTACGAAATTTCGAAATTAGTTAATCACAAACACGAAGAAACAAATTTCTTTGATTTTGACTTTCTATTACATTTATGAAGGATACGATAATGATATCAGTAAAATTAGAGATACTTATCAGAGTTAATATGCAAACTAGTTTCAAAATCACCAATATTTTGACATATAATTACATAATTTTAATTTTTTTTCGTACAAAATTACAACAAATTCATATTCAACAATTCCAAAATCATAAATTTTAGTTTTTGACGATGTATAAACTTCGTGTAAAATTTGTTGTTTAACGCAAAAATTGCTATTTTGAAAATAATGAAAAATTAAAATATTGAAATTCACTTACATACCTATGCACATGGTCTACTGAGTTCACCGCTTGACAATAACCTCCTTATATTCACTAAATAGTTAATATACCTTTTGGGAAAATCAAATAGCGACTGAAACAGGTAGAAGTTGATGCTTTGGCAATAAGTTATGTCGAGCGGCTCATGCGTAGATTCTATTTTACCTAAAAGATAGTATAAGCCGAATAAGAGCATGGGTGCTTATTTCATTTCAACTCTATTTTGAGTAACCTCTCTTAGGGGAGCATTGAGCTGGACTTGTAATAGAAAAATAGTGATTTAAAATATCAGTAACTAAACGAAATAACTTATTTGAAATACTAGAAATAAATAGATTGACCTCTGTCACACGGGACAACATTTTTACTGGAGTTTACCTTATTTTTTATTGGATTCTGAGTTTCAGCTTCGCATTTTTTTTGTAATTGGTCAATGTAGACCTTGCTTGTTAAATAATCCCAAAAATAAAAATCACATGCCTTTAAGTTTAATAATTTTGCTGGCCAGGTGCAACTGTATAATGGTGGATTTCTCAATAAACTAGCAGAGTGAGCAGTCGCCCCATTTTGTCAAAACCATTTGTGATTAATAATATAAGAGATCATAGTTAGATCATAATATTAGATCGTGTCCAACATCATCTTCAAAATCATCTCCAACAGGTGGATAAACACCTGAAGCAGGAGGTATGTACGAAGAGTTAATAAAGAACGGCACTGAGCACCTAATAAAGTTGAAAGCAGAACTATATAAAACCTGTATTGAAAAAATAAATCCCAGCTCAGTGTAAAATTGGATTTATGACCTCACTGTTCCAAAAATGAAACAATGCCAAACTTATCGCGGCATCGTCATTATATCTACATTATATCTACATATTAATCTACATCATATCTACATCTACATTATCTACATTATATCTACATCGTCATTATATCTCATATTAAGCAGACTCCAAGGAAAGATAATAAGAGACCTAATAGAAAAGGAATACACAATACATGAAGCAGAAGAACAAAGTGGATTTCGTGTCGAAAGATCATGCATGGAGAATATATTCTGCATCGAACAAACCATCGAGAAAAGAATGGCCATAAATCAAAAGACACACATACTGTTTACATGGTAGATCTCTCCAAGGCAAACGACAATGTCCCGGTGATAAAACTGTGGGAACTATTGAAAAGCACTAACATCACATACTCATTCATGCAGTACAAGAAATGTGTAGAAACTCTAAAACAAAGATCAAAATAAGCAAAAAGCTTCAACAGGATTTCTGGTATCAAAGGTTTACGAGAGGGGGGTTCTGTCTGCTCGACACTGTTATCCACAAAATATGTGTGGATACTGTGTTAAAACAACGATAGAGAAAATACAGAGCTATAGGATTTCCAGTAGATGACATACATGTTTTTATGCAACAATTTGCCGTTGACCAGGTACTAATACCGCATGGTAAGGACGACTTGGAATATATGACCAGAAAAATAAAGCAAGAGTACGAACGATGGGGACTATTAATAAACGTAGACAAGACCAATATTTTTGTGCAGGCACTGTAACTAACCTACAGAGAGATGACAACAAAGAAATAAAAATATGCCAAATGGGTGTCCGGATTAACCAACACGGCAGATACATGGATGAGGTAAAAGAGAGAGTGTGCACGGGGTTCCGAAGAGCCCAAAAGATCTGATATACAGGACGATTGTCAAGAGGATCTTAAGAGACATTATAAATGTCAAACAGACAATAGTAGATGAAATAGAGAAACGACAGCTAGTTCGTTTAGAAAGCATGTGAACAGAATGGCAGAAGAAATACTGGCAAAGAAATTATAGGCATGGAATCATCTTGGGAAAAGAAAATGGTAGTAAATACTGATGTATACATTCATGGTAATACTCATGCGATCGTGAGGAGAACGAGGATTTAGCAATCGGTAAAGTATAAGTGGCTTAAACTCAAAGAGATTTACCCCTAAACTCCGAATCACTTTTTTTGAAGTTCTCCACGCACGTTTTGCTAACCATGTTAGCATCATCATGAGATGATTTAATCTAATTCTAAACCTAAACTACGTTCTATTTATATGGGAACTCTAATTGTTAACCTACTATCTACTTAGCGTACTACTTACCTAATGAAGCGTGTAAAAAAAGGATACAAGAAAAAGAAAAAAAAGGAAAATGCGAACAAAAGAAAGAAAATATTGAACCGTAAAGATTTCTGCCCTTACATTAATAATTGAAAAAGTTGACGAAATGGAATAGGTCCTTTTTCCCGGTTCATTATTTTCTTACATTTTTCTATTTAAATGCTTTCATATCATCCAAGGCCCTATTATTGTTTACACTTTTAACCAGTCTTAAATTATTAATGTCCATATTGTGGTCATGTCTGATAACATTTTGGGCAACACAAGATTGATCTACTTTATCCTTTGGATTACCCAGGATTTCTCTTAATTTATTATATGGTTTATACACAACCTTAATGTCCACTTTTTTCAAAATTTTGTCTAGCCGTCGTGTTAATTGTGCATCAAACAGTATTACCATAAATTTATTTTTGCGGTGATCCTTTTAAAAAGTCGAAGATTCTTTCAATAATTGTCTAAACTTATGTTTTCTACTTAATTTATCTACAATGTTCTTATTATAACGGTTCATTTCGGATACCTCCCTAATTAATTTTAATTTTTTGTTATAATTATCTTTGTTTAATGGAAAGTTGATTAATCTATTTACCATACCAAATATTACCTAATTTAAATTAGCCATCTTATTTTGAAAGCAATGATTCGAATCATTACTGCACTTCGAGATACATACCTAACGAATTATGGTTAAAATAAATATTATATTTGTAACGTAATGTCAATGTAATATTAGTTATTTAATAAATTTCTTATTTTTATCCTTGGAATAGAAAAATTAATTATACGTATTTTTCAAATAGTATTTATGCGGATTTTTATACACGTGTAATTTTAAATCTCTCATTACTGAAGACAAACTTAAAAGTATATAATAATGTTACACGGGTTGTTTTAACACACATACCTATGTAATAACATACATATGTAATAAGCGTGTTATTCTCTTGTTGTGCCACTAAATGAGTTTTGTTTCTGACACACATATCTGTGTTAATATTGCACATTACATGTGCCGATATGACACGTTATGTACTAAAATCGTATTTTTTAACACGGTAAAAAGAATAAATACTCTTACATGCGTCGAAATAAAACGGCTTGTAACCCCTTTTTGAATTGCAGTGTGTATATGAATTTTCATTGCTATCAGGCTAAAAGGCAGGATCAATATTATTCGAAAATGATATTGCTCACCATAATAATATTAATACTCATAATATAATCACCATAATAACATAATAATGTTAATAGTTTTTCGTGCATTTGGCTTCGTGTATTGAAAAAAAGCCTGGAATTGACGATGTGATATGCGGTTAACTTGACGTTGATCTCTCAATATTAGACTTATATGATAAACTATGCAAAACACGTTGCCAATAAACTGTTGCCAAAAATCTCGAATGAAACATGATGATAGCAAAGCCTGGATTACCTCGAACGGAGACTCTGATCCACTCCACGTTGCAGGGGAGGAACTATACTGTCAATTAAAACCGGAAGTTTACTGTTAATGTTGAAGTTGAAGAAGAAATAACATTTAACCTGTCAGAATAAAATAACTATTTTTATTGTATGACTTAAAGGTGAACGCACGCTTTGCACGATTCCACTGGTTCACGGTTACCGATGCTATAATGTTGTAAAAACAAGAATGGTAGTTGCTTTACCCCTACCGAGAGACATTCGGGAAATTTGATATTAATATCGCCAATTTTTCTGCCATATTCTATAGAATGAAATGGAATTGTGTTTAGTAATGAAACCTTAGTTTACATTGGCATACGTGATGATCGGGCATTAGCCAAGAAATAAACAACAAACAAGATAATCCACAAGAGTAGACATAAATTATCCCCAACCATTTTTAACGTTCATTGTAAGTTACTTTACTATATAGTTATTGCATATATATAAAGGAAAATATTAAGATATTTATACATTTTTGAAATGTACTTTTTATCTTCGGCATCACTATCTTCAGACTTACAGGACATATATAATCAGATTATAAATGTATTCAATATAAACCCAATCGATATCCCAAGGGCAAAGTGATGTCCAATGAGAGAGTTGTGGCAAAACTTTAACATGGGGCACAATGATAACTACAAGTGATAATTAAAATGTATAGCATATATTCCAAATAACATAACAAATGTTTTAAAAACAAGGTCGTTTAAATATCTCCTCGGCTTCATCTGGTGGAGGGCAATTTGCGACTACGCTTTCACATGTATCGCGTGGTATATTTTGAATGGTGGCCCGAAAGTTTCATTTAAGGTCGAGAATTGTTGGAGGTAACCAAGAGATTTAACATAACCCACAAGAAATAACCCAAGGGCGTGATATCACTTGATCTTGACGGGCAGTTGTCGTTTCTTGTAATGAATCGATTCTCTGGCAAGGTGCGCCTTTATACCCACATCTATAAGTTCAGGTCTAAGTTATTATGTAAGCATATTCCACCATTAACACTAACAAGATTTCCAAGATATTTTTCTTCAAAAAAAAAAATTGGTCTTATCACTCCTTCAACCAAAAATCTGACAGTGACTTAATATATATTATATATTACTTAATATATATTATATATTAAGGATTGTTATCGGCCCAAATCCTGCATTTATGTTTGTTCACAAACCCATTAAGCCAGAAGTGCACTTTGTTGGAATAGATTATTTCTTCCCCAAAGAGGGGATCGCCTCCCAACTTCTACTTTCTACGCGCTATTGAATCGTGTACCTTTCCACGCTGAAGTGCCACAATGTACTATACTCAGCAGAGTGTAACATTTATATTATATTAACATTTACATTTCAAATAGCTATTACCTTTCAATATCCTCACACCCTTATTGAAAAACTCTGTTGAAGTACTAAACTTGAAGAGATTTACCACTAAACACCAAATCACTTTTTTGAACTTCTCGACGCACGTTCGTTAATTTAATCTAAATTAATGATTAAATTATATCCTGATGATGCTAACATGGTTAGCGAAACGTGTGTCGAGAAGTTCAAAAAAATGATTTGGTGTTTAGTGGTAAATCTTTTTAAGTTTAGTGTTTCACACCAAAGGTTCCAATAGAAGAATTGATCTGTTGAAGTAGCCTGAGATAAGAGACCTTAGCCTAAGGTAAGCCTCCCGATATATTTTGTTAAATGACCAGCTAGACTTGAATGGTTAGACTTGAACTGTTACTAAACTTATATTGTCCTAGACGTTGACAAAAAATGGATTTCCTCACTATCATGTTTTATGGTATTATTAGGTCGATGGACACTTTAGGTTGTTTTTTTTTCACTATTTTAGTTTATCATTAGTTTAGTATAGTTTGTATTTGAAAAATGCACTGTGTGTCGAAACAATTGTCATACATACAATTTTAAATATAGTGGAAATTTTTAGATATTAATCTTTGTTTATTTATCAAATAATTTTTGTTGTATGTGTGGTAATTTTATTATAAAATAAAAGAGGGGAAAATTAACACGAATTTGTTGGGTATACGAATTTTACTTTGATGTCGCAGTTAAAAATCAAGATAAAGCGTGGGTTCCACACTTGATATGTTCGTGGGACTGGCTGTCTGGTCGTCGATTAAGTTTTTTTCGCAACACCAATGTTATGGAATGAACAGAAGGACTATGTTGAAGGCTATTATTTTTACATGAATACAACTACAGAGTTCACCACCCATAAAAAAAATAATTACATTGGTACAATATCAGCTCAATGACCTCAACCACATAATGAACATCATCCAATCTTACATCACTTTTTGACGATTCTAACAATGATACTGAAAACGATACTAAAAACGATGATCCTACAGATCAGGACTTCCTTATTCACCACTCATCTGACCCTCATTTAGTAACTCAATCTGAATTAAATGACTTGGTTAGAAACCTAGATCTAGCACATGCAGAACTTAATATATAATTAGTTAACTAATATATATTTAATTAACTTAATATAATTTTCCTAATTAAGGATAATTATATAGAGCAAAATCTATAATTAAGGTTTAAAATATTAAAAAGCTATTAGTGTATCATTAAAAATACTAGTATTTTCAAAATGTTTAACAATGAATCAACTGCGGAATCAATAAACATTATCAATATATTTACATTTTCAGTATATTATCAATGTTTTCTGTTAAATTTATATTATTAAATGTCGATTCTCCTATCTGGAGTTATAGCTAAACATTGGATAATTCAAATTCAGTCTTTAATGGACGAAACGTTCGTGTCTCAGTTAATTTCAAACAACGAAAATGTTCCGCAGTAAATTAGCTGTAAATCTGCACACAGTGATGAATGTTCCGGCAACCCGGACTGTCAGTCCCTTCTCCAGAATGCTGTCCTTAGAAACTTCCGATGGTCTGATCCATAGGGCGATACGGAAATAGTATTGTGTGCTAAAATATATATTTAAATTTATATGGTATTTTGCTGATAGTTTGTATAAATTTACCTGAATATATTCATAACTCAGTTAGTTTTAAAATAACTTTTCTAGATAGTAATTGCAAATGAAAATAATGAGTAATCATATTTCTACAAGCATGCTAACTATACCTAATATATATTCTCCTCGAAGAGCAATACAACCATTCCAACACTTTTCCAATATTTCTACATCTTTTTTATAGGACGATTTGTTTTTGCCTTCAATACATCTTTCAGTTTCGGTAATTACCTCTTTATTGGAGCGAAATTTCTTTCTAGCGAGCATTTGTTGGGGTCTGAGAACAGGGAATAGTCGCTGGGAGTCAGATCAGGAGAATATAGTGGATAAGGAAGCAATTCATAGTGCAATTCATGTAATTCAGCCATCGTTGTCAACGATTTGCGATACATTGGATTGTCTTGGTGAAACAGCACTTTTTTGTTCATTTGGAGCCGTTTTGGTGATATTGTTGTTCAAACGTTCCAATAACGCACCATTGCTTAATATTCGATGTTGATGGTTTTGCCTTATTCGAGATAATCGATGAACAATAACACATGCGCATCCCAAAATACAGAGCTCATAACCTTGCCTACCGACAGTGTTTTTGGTCGCTTTGGATGGCTTTCAATGCCTGATGTCCGCTCAGGTGAATGTCAATTTGACTTCAGAGTGTAGTTAAGGATCTGTGTTTCATCCATTGTCGCGTACCGCATAAAAGCATTATTTCATATATTTTATTTAAACAGCTCCAAACATTGCTCAGAATGATTAATACATTGTTGTTTTTGGTCTGCTATGAGTAATCGCCGAAACCATTTCGACAGCAATTTACGCATTCCCAACAGTTCATGCTAAATTATGTAAACACCTCCTTTCAATATCTTCATATCAGCTATCTCTTCTAGTTTTAATTTACGGTTTTGCGAAATAATTTTGTGAATTTTCTGATGGTGTAACCATCTCATTTGGACGTCCAAAGCGTCATCGGTGCTTGTACGGTCACGTTTGAATTTAGCATATCAATAAATTAAGGCTGATTTTCCAGATCACAGTCCGGGTAATGTTTATTAAGCCATTGTTTTTCTTCAACGGTATTTTTCTTTATCAAAAAGAAATGCTTAATCAACAAACGAATTTTTTTTTTAATTCTTTTGAACATAACAAAAGTGGCGTCCCTTAAATCACAAGTCAGAAACTAGTAGATTGTTATGAAATTTTGACACATGCGTTTGAAGGTTAGCACAATCGACCACTGACCATCTAAGATATATGTCAAACCGAGAACTTATTTACCGATATAATACATGAACAGATTGCCGTTTACACGAAGTGATTTAACTGATTTGTAAATGACCAGCTAATTTTGCTTTTGCAACTAGGTCGAGGAAATTGTGGTATATATTGCATAGATTATAAGACATAGGGTTATAAGACATAAGATCTATAAATAGTTCCAAAATTTTTGTCAGTTAGGACGTTTTCTGAAAAAATAGACGACATGGTTCATTTAAATTGATACGTACTATAATATGACATAAACTATATATAATGCATAATATGACTATAACTAATGTTTTCAAGACGAGGTTAGCCAATTTGATAAAGGAAACCCGTTACTGGTAATCAAGGCAAATCTTTGAAATTTAATATTATCGCATAAATAATAAACTCTAGAATATGAATCTAGTCATTTCTTTATGTTTGCAAAGACAAAGGGGTCGGAAGGAGCCAAGTCCAAAAAATAAGATGTGATGTGTGAACTCTTCGTGAAATTTGACCAAGTAATAACGCTTTACTATGAGCATCTTTCAATACCAATCATATAGTGGCAATGATTTTCCGGCCGATGGAACCATTGACCTTTTTTGACACCAGCTCGCCGGGGAGTAAAACCCTCTCATTTGACTGTTCCTTCATTCCTAGAGTGTAGAAATGAATCAACGTTTTATCAACAGACACAAATCGCCACAAAAGATCGTTCAGATTGTGCTTATACATGTCTAAAGAAGAAGTCATTCGATTCCATTTTTGGTCCGCAATGAGCAAACGCGCTGCCAGCTTCCATCGCGCTCCATCGCGCTGAGAGCTTTCTCATGTAAAAATGTTCATATAGGATATTTCCGACGCATTCGCCCGGGATGTTTATCATCTCAATAGCATCTCTAACCTTCACTCTGCTATCGGAAAACACAATGTCATTGATTTTGTTGATCATTTCCTCGGTATTGACCTCAATGGGGCGACCTGATTGAAGAGCGTTGTTTTTTATCGAATCTCTCTGCTATTCCTTCAGAGGCAACCAAAAAAAATTAGTTATTATACATTCTGTGTTGCAAAACGTCCTAAAATGTCTTGAAAGAAGCCTTTTGCTTATTTTTGCTAATTGCCCCAAACGCCGCTATAGAACTCGTCAAGATTTCGGAAATATTGCCGAAACTTTTTGTTTTTGAATTTTGTGAATAAATGGAAGACACACAGAGCTAAATTAGGAGAATATGGAGTCAGTTGTATCTGAAGTTTTTGTGAGATATTCTGTAAATTAAAAAATGCTTGTGGACTTCTCCATGAATCTGACAGATCCACAATTATTATTTAAAACAATTTCAGTCAATTTTTGAACTAATATATATTTCAAACCTTTTTGACTGATCTGAAATTTGGATTTCAATACGTTTTTAGGGTTTATTGTCTATACTACTATAAAACTTAATTAAGAATAAATCAGATATGCCAATGCAATGAAAAGTGTAACAGCGAGGGTAAAATATAAATAAAAGAGTAACATATAAATATATTTGCGGCTGTGATCTGCACAAATATTGGATTAATTATCCTAATTCATTTTGTAGAATTTCAGAACGCACTTAAAGTTATCTTAATTAGCAGCCTTGATTAAATTGACGCCTAAATTTAATATCAATAACCTTATTTGTTCGAATAAGATGTGATGTAGCTCAAACAGGAAAATCATCCGCACCAAATTTAATTTTTGACGTGTGGTGTATTTATTATTTAGTGTATTATCGCTATATAGCGCATATTTAGGTACGTATATACGCTGTATCTATACTATTTAATAATAAAATAACTAAAATTTGCTTCGAAATGTTATTGTTCCAACAAGTGGGGTTTATTATAAAGGCATTTCAAAAATCAAGGTCAATAAACCTCGTAGGGATATTTTTGAGAGATGGAGAAGCGCAAATAGCAAAAAATTGAGAGATAGAGAAACGTAATTACCATTATTATTTACAACGTAGTCATAGGCACGTTTTTGCCAAAGTAGGAATGCCTTTTTGCCGATAATTAGCATTTTTATTGCTACAAAATGTCAATAGTTTGTTGATATTTTGGAACATTCTCTTATTGGAACCTTCGGTGTGAAATACTAAACTCGAAAAGATTTGCCATTGAACACGAAATCACTTTTATAAAACTTCTCAACGCGCGTTTTGTTAACCATATTAATATCACCTTTCTTATACAATATCTTAACATTACCACCATATACATATACGAGACTGTTATACAAGGGGACACAAAAAAACTGGAACTTTTTAACAGTTCAATAAAACCAAGAATAAACATTTTATTTATAGTAATTGGGACCTTAAAATTTGCCATTTAAGAAACATTAATGGAATTTATTATTTTTGAAAAATTACGTCCTTTAGATGCCGTCCTCTTATACCATTCCTGTTTCCTTCAGTTGTTGCACTATTAACTCACCTTGTTGTCCGTTCCGCTGATCCATGGTTACAACAATGGCAAAGTGTTTACTTGCTCAAGGTCACCGTCCCGCAGTGCTGCCGCCTGCGCACGGCTGCCACTACGCATTTTAAAAATTCCCGTTATTCTTTGTCATCCTGTATTTATTAGATTGAATTTTTAAGAATTTCCACTGAATAGTTCCGTCCATGAATACAAAACACGTCGTCGAAATATCTTTCCTTACACAGTACACTCACTTAAAGTATTTGTATAATAGTGTATAATATGCAGGGACTAAATAAATAAACAAGTGTTTCAAATTGAGCGGTTTTTTAAATTCTTGAATAAAACACAGATGGCGATGCGAATTTGCCTAGTCTCATTTCAGAAGTGTAATATATAATGTTAGAATAATATTTTTAGAAAATTACGTAATATTTACGGTTTGAACAATCGCCATTCTGAAAGCGTTGTCAACTTAATTGTTCCAAAATTTCATAAAACTGGTTCGGTAGAAGATAAGAGCACAGCAAAATAGAGTCGTAGTAGTCGTTCACAAGAGCATATTGATTTGGTTCGTGAAAGTGTTGAAGATCCAGAAATTTCCATTAGTCAACGTTCACAACATTTTGGCCTCAGTGGAGTAGATTATTCAAAATCTTGTGCATTTATCACTTGCATCACAGAACATCAGATAATTTTTCTCAAAAATCATTTTTTCAGATGAAACACATTTTGAAATTGGCTATTTTAATACACAAAATTGCCACCCACATTTAGGGTAAGAAAAATCCACGATTAATTCATGGGAAACCTTTACATCCTAAACAAGCCACTGTTTAATGTACAGTACGGTCAGGAGGTGTAATTGGACCGTATTTCTTTCAGAATGCTAGTGGTGAAGCTGTAAATGTGAATGGAGTTCGATATCGTGAAGTTATAAGTGATCTGAAAGATTGGAATATAGTCAGGAGGTGTAATTGGACCTTTTTTCTTTCAGAATGCTACTGGTGAAAGTGTAACGGTGGTGTTCAATATCGTGAGATAATAACTGAATTTTTGTGAGCTCAATTGAATAATATTGATTTGGAGAATTTATAGTTCCAAGTGGATGGCGCTACACTTCAATCTGCTAATGAGACAATTGATTTATTAAGAGAAAAAACTCCTGGGGGAGTTATTGCAAGAAACGGTGATGTTAATTGGCCACCAAGGCCATGTGATTTGACACCGTTGGACGATTTTCCTTAGAGTTATGTGAAAAGCCAGGTCTCTAGGAATAATCTAAAATCGATTCCTGAACTAAAGGATGCAAATTTGAATCATTGATGAAACACAGCCACGGTTATGCCAAAATGTCATCCAAAATTTTGACAAACAGTCTGAAGAGCTGCAAGGGGTGGTCATTTGGTAGATATTGTCTTTTGTGTTTAAATGTCATACACTATGTTTCAATTATTTTTTTTTAATCAACGCTAATTCTGTGTTTTATTCAAGAATTTAAAAAACCACTCAATTTGAAAGACCGTTTATATAATGGCTTGCCAGACACATTCAAGAATAATGTAGATAACAAAACCGTTATAAGGTTGTTCTGAGACTTTCTTGTGAATGCAACCTTTTATAGCTTAGAGGTTTACTTTCCCAAGTGTTAATAATGTTCTAGGTTGTGAAACATTCTTTTATTTGTTATTTTATTTTATTTTATTTTGTTTTTCTTTGAATATGTGTATTTCAGATATTCAAAGTATTATTTAGTTATATTTCAATATTCATTTCGTATTTCGTTTTCTTGGCTTAATCATACATTTTCTTTAATGATTCTTAAATTTAATAAACTTATTATATCAGGAGATGAATTCATCTGATTATAGCAAACGGAGATTTAATTATCTCCTGATGATGTTAACATGGTTAGCGAAAAGTACGTCGGGAAATTTTAAAAAAGTGATTTAGTGTTTAGTGGTAAATCTCTTCGAGTTTAGGTTGTTTTTCATTTCTTCTTCCGTTTTAAAATGTTCATCATTTAAACAATTTTAGAGGGTGTAATGTTTGGTGAGTGAGGATAGGGCAAAAGATCCCAATTGAAGTTTAATAATTTTTGCTGGGTCTTGATTGAAATATGTGGTCGCGAGTTGTCATGATGAAACACGACGCCTTTTCTGTTTAGTAATTCTGACCGTTTTTTCTTAATTGCTGCGTTCAGCCGATCTAACTGTGAACTGTAGAGGCCGCTGTTGATAGTGTGGTTGCTTGGAAGAAGCTCACAATGCATGAGTCTCTTCCAATCCTACCAAATGCAAAGCATAATTTTGTTCTGATGAAGGTCGTTTTTCGCCGTACTTAAAACCACTAATTCTGCAAATTCCCATGGTTTTTTCGTTGTCCCCAGAATTCCCATTGTTATACATAATTCGCTTTTCATCACTGTATACCATTCGTTTCAGAAATGGAGCGTCAGAATTTTTCTTAAGAAAAAATATAGCACAGATCGATTCGATCCCCAGATTTCCGCTAACTTTTGAAGAACCCACAGTTCGAATCGGCAGACGTACCTGTTTTTTTTAGGATGATCAAAAACGTTATATTTGTGAATATTTAACTTATCTTCTATCTATCTCATGGACCATGGCACGTAGATCTTTGATTATTATAGCCTTTATATCCTCAACATCAATGTTTGAAAGACGCCCAGAGGGATACTGGTCTTCCAAGTCAAAATATCCGTCTCTGGAACGACCAAACAACTTTTGCACTGTAATCTCCCGAACAGAACTCTTTTCGTAAACCGAACAAAACTTTTTTTTTATTTGTACACCACTCTTGTCTTCTTTGAAATAAAAAAATATAATCTGAACGTAAACGTTGTAAATGCCATAGGAATTAATAATGTGAACTACGAACTTTCCCGATAACTCGATAACTACAGTACTGAACTAACCACCAAAACTGAGAGTGAAACAATATGAGGATGTTGTCATTACTCATCATAATCAATTTAAACATGCATAGAGCACTTATAAAAATTAATTTAAAAAATGTTTCTGGTTTTTTTTTTGGACTTTTCGGTGGATTTTTCTTTTTCATTTCCTTACATTTAAAAAAATTATATATTCGAAATATTAACAAATATTTGGAATATAATATTTATTTGTATATAAAAAGTTAAATCTTTTTTTTTTGGAAAAAATTGTCAATATTATAATGTATTTTTAAAGCAATGTGTCTTTGGAGCACGAAATCTATTAGTAGATAACAAATTAACTTTACTCTTTAAAATGGTTCATTTATTCCCCGTCGACAATAAAGCATTTACTAAAGAAGAACATTCAATTTATCACTTTTATCTTGTCCCCTGTTATTCCTCCAGATACAAATGACTTTTTATCGGGGTAACGACAGAAGCTTTTGCAATATCTTCGGTAGTTTGACTAGCGTGTTCATCAGCGTTTACGAAAAGGATTTTTTTCATGAAGATGGGAATATTTGAGGGGATGTCATTCGAAATTAAAATGTTCAATTTAATACCGCCCAAATATTTTAGTCGCGTGCGTCTGTTTTCAGTTTAATGAATAGGTTACTAATTCAATCGTTTGTATTGTCAAATTTAGTTAAGGAAATTGTAGGTTAACACAACTGTAATATAAGAATGAATTTGAGATATTGTATCTAAAATAAATTTAAGATTTGTAGGATATATGAGGTGTGGCTATTAAATAACGAGACCGACGCTGCTACAGAAGAAGTACGCATGCGCCAAATGCCAGTGACCAACAGTGGTTTAGCGTGAGGCCTTCTCTTTCGAATGCAGTCCCTCTCGCTTCTGTTATCAAATCCATATAACCGTAGCCTTCGTTCGCATTAAATTGCTTTTTTGTTTCAACGGAAAAATGTTAAATGTAACAATAGAGCAACGAATTGTTGTGAAATTTCACTTGAAACTTGGAAAAACCGCTACTGAAACTTATAATTTATTGAAAGAAGTGTATGGCAATGATTTTTATCGCGTGTGCGTATTTTTGCGTGGTTTAAGCCTTTTCAAGATGGCCGAGAAGACGTTGAAGGTAATCCATGCCCAGGTTGCCCTTCCACGTCAAAAAAGGATGACAATATCGAAAAAATCAATAATCTGGTTCAATCTAACGATCGGTTAAGTATTTGTGCGATTGTTGTAACTCTAGAAATTGACAAAAAACATGAACGGCAAATCTTACATCACAATTGTACTTCACATGCAAAAAGTGTGTTTTCTCGCGTTTGAACAAGAAGCTCACAAAAATGTTTGTACTGACATTTTGAATGCCATTGAAAATGACCCATGCTTCTTGGAAATGATAATAACATGTGACGAATCGAGCTTTTTTACTTATGATTCTGAAACGAAGCGCCTATCCATGCACTGGAAGAGCCCTAATTCACCGAGAGCGAAAAAAGCTCGAGTGAGCAAGTCAAAACTCAAAGCAATGATGATTGTTTTTTTCGATATTCATGGGATTGTGCACCTTCACCGGGTTCCTGAGGATCAAACTATTAATCAACATTACTCCCGTCATGTTCTTGCAGAACTCCGTGAAAGAATAAGGATAAAACGACCCGAATTGTGGAAGGACAAGTCATGGGTTCTCCACCAAGACAATCGGCCGGCCCATTTCGCATTGTCTATCAAGACGTTTCTAGCCAAGTCCAGCATCCAAGTGTTAGACTATTCTAAAGGAACAAGATTTGAGTCCGTTGAAGCTATGAAAGAGAAAGCGGCACGCGTTCTGAAGGTGCTGACAGAACAAGTCTTCCAGCATTGTTTCGAACAATGAAAGATTCGCATGAAGCATTGTAGGCATAGAGGAGGGTTGTATATTGAAGATGATAATAAGTAAACATGTATGAAATCAAAATAATGTTTTACAGCTCCAGTTTCGTTATTGAATAGTAACACTTATTAAGCATACCTAAAATTTCCATATCGATGTCGTCTGTTAAAAAAATATGCACCTCTTCTGGTATTTTCACCCGTTAGCTCTACAATTTGTATTTCTTATAATTAGTATTCTATGCTTATTTCTATTTAATAACGATTGCTTTTATTTAACTGTCAAATTAGTCAAAACATGTTCTTATTGCCAACTACTTTAATCAGTATAAGAAAAAATACAATGGCAAGCAAGACAAAAATGTTATATCTTTCTTCCTTTTATTTTTTCGAATGTTGGATTGCGGTTAATTTTCAAATTTCTATCCATCAATTTCTTCTTTTTTTTTCTATATAATATGATTATTTTGTCTATTTCTGTTTAATATTCTCATATCCTTCAAAGCTATACCTCTTTCTTCTTCCTCATCTACTATTTGTTTCATCCATGTTTACCTTAATATACTCCTTCTCTTTTTTTATGTATGTTTTTCAAAAACGTTTTTGTCACTCTGAACGGAACAATTCTACTTATCTGACCAAACAATTAATTAGTTCTAGCTTGGTTATTTCTCATGTTTTTATTGTGTTTTTCTGTTGTTTTAGTAACTTTGTCCCGTGTTATCTTTACAGCTCATTTTGTTAGGATTCGTATGTTCATTTCGTCTATCTTTCACACGTGTGTCTTCTGTAATGTCCACTTTTCATTATTAGGGTAGTTGGTGTTTCCATTCAAGAGTTGGGGTAGATAATACATTATATATTCTTAATTTATTTTATGCCTCAATCCCTTGATTCCTAGAGCAATTTTAGCTCATAGTAAAGTCTGGTTGATTTTCTTGCCCCCTTTATTAATTTCAAATGTATGTTTCCATATCCGTATAAGTATACATTAAGGTCATTTAGACTGCAACATTATCAGCCCGATCTTATATTACATCTGACCGCTGAGCATCGTCGCCAACCATTACAATTATAATTATGTATAGAACGAAATTAGAGCATTGAGAGGTGGAATGGGATCAAAGACTCTATAGTGATAAATCCTGATTTAGTTTAAGTAGATATAATAGTCAAAGAGGGAGAAACTCGTCGACTTCAATTTTATGTTTAGTAGTAGGTAACAGGTGTCTCAGAATGTGTTTCGTTTTTGTTTTGATTGTTACGCGCCAAACACAGATAGCGGAGGGAGGGGAGTAGTATCAAACGCTTGACGGGCTTTTTAAGTTTAGTAGCGACGGATCATTTAGCGTATTTTGCGTGTGAGCGTTTTATATAAACAGCGATTGCTACACTATTGTTCGACGTCTGTATAGGAGGACACATTTTAATTTAGTGACCATGAGACATGTGCCACGCGCAAATTTAACCAAGCATTGGGTGCGCAAGTTTGAAGAGACTGGAAACACAATGGCGGATAAATCAACTAGGCGCAAAAAGATATCAAGAATGAGCACGTATAATAACCGCGTTCGCCAATCTCCACGACAATCTCTACGACTTCGCGCAGCTTCTCTACATTTGGACAGATCCACGACTGATCGCATTGTTCGCAAGTATTTATATATCAACCACTACAAAATCGTTATTGTGTAAGAGATGAAGTCCGATGATCCAGCTAAATGAGTTGAATTCTACATGACAATGAAAAATCGTTTTAGGAACTTCAATAACATATGGTTGGCTCCAGAAATGCAAAACTCCATTGCAACAAATTTTTCAAACAAGATGGAGCAACTTCCCATGTCACAAATGATTCTTTAGTAGCTCTTCACGATTTATTCCCTGAAAGAGTGATTAGTCAACGAGGGGACATCAACTGGCCACCGAGGAGTCCACATTTAATACCTGCTGAAAAATACCTAAAAAGTAAGGGTTTCTACCCTTTAGCATCAAACTTAAATGTTTTAAAGCAAAGAATAACAAACGAAATCCTCCAGGGAGTGATTGAAAATTTCAGTTCCATGAGTGTGAAGAAGCGGATGGTGCGCATTTACGGATGGTTGTTTTTCATAAATAAAAATTCACAAACTTCTCTATAATTTAACAGGAATTAAACAAGTTTGAATAAATTTTGATGTTTTATTTTTTAAGTATCGAAAACGAAAAACATTCTGAGACACTCTTTCTATCGGGCAGTAGGTGTTATAGCTTGAAACGGTATTGCTCACGGAAGTGGGTCAAATCTAGGCTTCACTAACTAGTTAGAATTAGTATTAGTTTATTTAATCAACTAGTAAATAAAATGGTTTAACTAGATATTTTTTCAACTTCAACAATACGAACAATTTAAAAAATACAGAAAAGATCGTATCATCAGCAACTACAATCACAACGACTTCTGGAACAAGAATTACCCGTTCCAGAAGCAATCTGAGGAAATGGAAAAATTGTATTTATATCTAGACTGACGATGAAGTTGACCGCAATATGCCTTTAAGTCAAGCAATTATAATGGAAAAAGCGAGGACAATTTTTAACCATATTCACAATAAAAAAGTGTGGTTCCATCGATTTAAAAACAGGAACAATCTTCATAACATACAAATTACTGGAGAAGCGACAACTGGAGATACAAAAGCAGCAGCTGAATTTCCGGCGAAATTAAAAGCATTCATTTAACGGGGGAATTATTCTCCTGAATTAGGGAAGAGAATGCCAAAACATACTAATCTGAAAAAGATCGTTTAACTCTGCTACTAGGTGGTAACGCTACTGGGGACTATATTAAAACCACTGCTTGTTTATCATCTAAAATCCCAAGAGCAATGAAAGCAATTTTAAAATTATCTTTATCAGTAAATAAGTAATCTAATAAAAAATCTTAGATCTCAATGAAAATTTTCCAGAATTGGTTTACCGAACATTTTCCCCGCCTGTTAAACGCTACTGCGAATTTAAAAACCTAGAACCGCCAGCTTTACTTTTGATTGATAATGTTCCAATCCATCCAACGCATTTGTCCGGCTTAACAACATATATTCCAGTAGAAGGAGTTTTCCTACCGTCAAATGTAACTTTGTTTAACCCAGCCAATGAATCAAGGCGTAATATTAATTTTGAAGGTTATTATCTGCGGTGGACATTCCGACAACTGACTGATAAAACCGATGGAGATAATAAACAATCCATTAAAGATTTTTGGAAAAACTACAATATTATGGATGCTGTGTCATGATTAATCTTTCTTAGAATGAGGTTACTGAGAAATATTTGAATTTGTATGGAAGAATGTATGGCCGGAGCTAAGCAAGGATGTTGACACAAGAGAATCCGTTGTTGATGTCAAAAAAATTGTCAAGCTAGCTAATAAAACAGGGTTGGAAAATATTAGTGCGCAGGATATTGAACAGTTATTGCAAGTTGCAACTGGTGAAACTCTTTCCAACAACGATCTTAAAGAATTAGTAGAACAAGTGCATACAGATGAAATAATTAGTGTTTCTAAAGATAAGGAGTAAAGGGAACTTTTAAAGGATATTCTAAAAAAAGTTTAGCTACTATAACGGAAATTATGGATCAATTTATACAAACTGGTTTAAATTTTGATAGAAGTTCAAAGACAAGACGAAGTGTCATTGATGCGATGTCTCACTATCGACAACTCGTTGCTGAACGAAACAGAAAAAGGCAAATTATGTTAAATGACTTGCCTAAACAACAAAAGATGTTAAATAAGGAGGGACCTTCCTCATCATAAACATAACTTCCTTGCTCGAACTTTTATGATTTTCATGAATTTTTATCAATAAAAATCTATATTAGCAATAAATATGTCTATAATTAATATACAAAAAAGTATTTAACAATAAATTTTTACAAAATAAAACTAAAAAGCCAATAAATGTTCTTCTTCTCTGTTCTGTTTCATCTATCCCCATTATTTACGTGTTGACTTCTCAATTTATTATGGACAGTCCAAGTTTGTGTGGGCTTTCCGATACTTTTTCCCCTGCATATTCCAGTCTAATACTATTTTGGCTATACAGTTGTTATGTTTTCTGAGTGTGTGCCCAATCCAACGTTTGCCATATCCAACTTACGAAGTACCATCTTGTGTTCAATTTTCTTATGATTTGTGAGATGGAGCAAGTTTTCATTTCAAATCTTTTCTGGTCGGAATATGCAGTATACTTTCCATAAGCATTTATTTATGAAAACCAGAAGTTTGCTAATATTTTCCTTATTTTCAACTTATTACATCTAACATTGTTGTTAAATATAAGAATTTTTTTTTACCTTGAATCTTACGTTGATCTTTATACAGTTATCAAGATGTCAAAAGCTCCTTAAGCTTTTCGTATTCTACTTCTGATATCATGATCTGCACGCCCATTTTTCTGCGAGATTGCTAACCAAGTATGTAAATCTCTCAACATTTTCTATAAATGATCCATTGAGGATGAAAGAGGAAATATGTCTAGTGTTGATTCTCAGCGACTTGGTTCTTGTTATATTACTTTCCAGGTCTTCTTTCTGGGCTTCTGTTGCAAATCTGTTTAGCATATGCACCATCTGTTAAGTCGTCCGCGTATTCAAGGTCCATCAAGCTAAAATTGTGGGTTTACTGGGCACCACATCGATTATCGTTAATTTTTTTGAGGACATAATCTAGGAGAACGCTGAAGAAAAAAGTGGATAGATACACATCTCCTGCATACCCGTAAAAATTTCAAATTTCTCGCTTGGGCTAAACTGTCGAGTGTCCTCTCAAAGTCGTTGAATAATAAATAAAGTGGCGATCTCTATTCAGCTGACTATTCGGATATTATCGTAACAGTGTTTATATGATTAGGACACGATTGACCTGGCCTTAAGTCTACTTAACCTGGACGCATCTATTATTGCGTAAGTAGTATCTTGTTGTGGTTAGTAATGCCATACCACGCCAATTGTTTATAAATGCGTACATTTCCTCTTTTGGAAATTTAATTATTAGTACTTTTTCCAATTATTGGAAATATTGTTTGATTCCCTCATCTGCTTAATTAAAGTTTGTAGTAAATACGAGGGTTGATCAATAAGTACCCGTGTTTGAAATAAAGGCGTAATTTCTTTCTCAATACACTTTTCAAAGCGTTTCTCCAACTTTTTTAAGCCTAAAAATACAATTTTTTAAACGCTCCAAAATACGCTTCTGTCTCGGCGATAACCTCTTCATTTGAACCTATTTTTTTCTGCGAGCCATGTTTTCAAGTTAGGGAACAGAAAAAAGTCGCTGGGTGCTAGAACGGGCGAGAAAGGTGGGTGCGGAAGCAATTCGTAGCGCAGTTCGTACAATTTGGCCGCGACAATTAATGATGAATGTGCCGGTACGTTATCGTGATGGAAGAACACTTTTTTCTTAGCCAAATGGGGCCGTACCTCCTTCAATTTCTTATCGAATCTGTCCAAAAACTCACTGTGGTACTGCTCTGAGGTATCCATGAAGATTGTTCCTTTGGAATCCCAAAGAATGAAACCGTTTTTGCCTTCTTCGGAGCAGATCCTGCGGATTTCGCTTAAAGCGATCCCAACACTGCTTTCACATTGTTAGTCGTACCCGCTTGTTGTCCACCGTGAGCAATCGCGGTACCCATCGGGCCGACCCTTTGCTCCTACCTATCTACCTATCTTATCATTTAAAATATTGGTTGCTGTTCCGTATGAGACACCTACGGCCTCAGTTACTTCGCGCCCTTTCGTAGGCAATTAGCGAGAATCATGTCATGGACCTTTTGATGCCCACCTCTGATGGGCGTCCTAGCCATTCTTCATTAAAAACAGTTCTACGATCACGCTTAAACTCTCTAAACCAATATCTCACGGTTGTCATAGATGGTGAAGAGTCGCCATAGACAGCATCCAACTTCACTTTTATTTCTTCGCATGTTTTTCCATCCAAAAATAAAAAACTAATTACGGATCGATATTACTCTTTTTCCCTTTTATCGAGAAATACAAAACACGAATGATACAACTGGCTGTCAAAAAAACTAACCTATGAATTTATCTGAAATTTAGCATGAGGTCGTTCAACCGTCTGCAGTACACGATGGTAATGTCAGTTTTACTCATCAATGCCATCTGTTATCAAACACTGGTACTTTTTGATCAACCCTCGTAAAGTGTAGTAATATGACTCAGAGTCTATTGAAAACAATTCATGTGGTTTATCATCCAGTCGTGTGGCCTTTGTTATTTTTAAGTGATCTTATAGCTCGTTGAATTTTGGTTTTCGAAGGTACATCATAGTTAATGAGAAGTTGCCTGCTCGCTTGCTGTTGACCTGGTTATTATGCCCCCCGCTATTCTTCATCTTATTTGATTTGTGTTGATCTACCCAACTTCTCTTGAAAATTCCTCCTCCATTTATTTTTCTCTTTTTTTCTCGTCTTCTCTGAATAAGTTCTCACGTTTCGTCGGTTATCCATTACTTACACTGTGTATTCACTTTTTTCAGGGCAGTTTTTGCTGTTTCGAGTAAGATATTGGAATTATTTCTCAGTTTTTATTTTTCGTTAATACTGATATGTTATTTCCCAGCATCTATTTGTAACTTCATATTCCTTGCGTTATGGCATATCTCTTCCTAGTGCATTTGGCTTGCAGATGTTTGTTGCGGGTTCAATCGTATGCAACCAGTTAAATGATGGCGAGAGCTAGAAATGGTTGCACCTCTCTTGTTTCTCACATCGAATAGCGAAGTTCTTTATCTTGAAATCATGATGTGATTGATCTGGTTTTCACCCTTTGAACAGTCTGGTGCTTGGAACAGATGAGACCCAGTTTACTTTGTAATTTTTTTTTTGACGGATGTCACCACTGATTAGTAGATTGTAAGTTGAATAAAAATTAATTATAATAAAACTTACAATTATAATTCACTGTAATTTGCAGCATCCCCCTTTTTTGCAAATTATATATTAGTTTAATCTATAATTTACTCCTTCGATATATTATTGACATTATAGAGGTAAATTAGATCAAATATCCTGAAATATGCTGAAAAGTAAATAAGCTAAATTTATAAGAATATAAAAATTTTAATCGATTCCAATTCTCTAAAGATTCCCGAATATAGATTAGTTTAGGTAAACATTTCAAAATTTAGTTCATACATACAAATTTTCCATAAAATGACTTAAAATGACTTTAAGTTATTTCAGCCAGTAAATTGGTATAGTAAGTAAAAAATGATGTAGATAAAATATATCGTAGAGATGAATCCTAGCAACATACGTATTCCACGTCCAACTTTATATCCAATTTCTTTATCCCCCTTTTTGTAAGAGTAATTCCAGCGTAAATATTTTATATATTGCCTTCGAAACTGAAAAATCGAATTTGCAGTTCGTGGCAAGAATCTATTTATTGTGACCCTTTTGAATTAAATTCCTCTCTTCTCTCTTCTAAATACTATGATTGAACCTAATCAGTAAATGTGTATCAAGTGCTATAATATAAAAAATTAAATCGAACAATCGGAAAGAAATTTTGAGGAATAATATAAACTTGAGATATGGAATATTGTGCTTTCTATAGTAGTTATGATTACAATAATTATTAGGAGTATTACAAAGGAAAAAAAACCTATCGTATAGTAAGTAAATCATATTTATATTTTTATGAATTTTCTTCAAAAGTAGAACATAATTTTATTTTCTGATGTATTATGCGGATTGATTTTAATTACATATAATAATATTTATTATAATTATTACTTAAGTATAATTATTTCTATTCTGCAAGGACAAATATTTTATAAACATAAGTTGGTAGCAATCTTATATCGAGTGCTCTTATTTGGTTATTATTGAAATTGCCTTACTTAATATTCCTTCCAGCAATCTTTCCGTAACGCTGTTGGTTATTTTTGCATTTGAACTTTTTTATCGCTCATAATTGTTTTTACATATACTACTTTACTACATACTTAATTTTACTTTTATCAACCCACAACCCCTTGATGTATTTCCGGTTCTTGGCTACTAGTGCCGCTTCCCCACTAACATCAGTGTAACTAAAAATTGCTTTTTGATTTAGGTGAAACAAAGTTACCAGTTTATTATATATATATATATATATATATATATATATATATATATATATATATATATATATATATATATAACCAATTAAATTTAACATATATTTTTAAAGGAAAGAATTATTTGCCATATTCTTTGATTATCTGATATAATGTTTATATTTTGTTTGTAAAAGTAGAACTAAATTTGGTTTAAAGTGCTTTTAAAAGAAAAATATATCTAAACGTTTATATATCTTCAAGAATTTTCTGGAGATTTACAGTAACCAGGAAAAGCTAGCTTCGTTTAAGAATATCTGAAATACTTGAACAAAAACTTGCAATGAGCTTACCTTTGGGTTTTCGCTAAGAAGGAAAAGTCTTACATCTTACATTTTGTTCCTCTAAGAAGTCGAATCAATACTTGTTCTAAAAGATGAAAAAAATCCTAATAGTACAGAAACATATTTTTTTTATATATAAATATTTCTATTTAGATTTAGATTAGAATGAGAGGTCGCATTATCTCTATTTAATATACGATAAATTGAATTTATAAATAGGTATATGAAGCTTTTTGATAAAGATAAAGATAGCATAATATTGCTCTAAAATCAATTTTCAGTTACACCTGAACTTGTATGTTGAACTTGTATATCCGAGGTGTGTACCAGGTGTGGCGGTTAATAATTTTTAATTTTTTAATAGATGGCGCTGGAAAAAAGGGTTGGTTGACAGTCTAATCTCTTATATCATTTTGTTGCTACGACAGTACCTTTCAAAACGCCCTTGATGTTTAAACGATTTCGAGTTAGCGTCATATTTTTTTCTTGTGGTAAACATGTCAAGTTTCGAGCCAAATAAAGAATATTTGCAGCACGTGCTGCTTTTTTGTTCAATCAAAAGAAAAACGCGAGTGAAAACTGTCGTATACTTGTGGACATTTACGTTGGTGAGATTTTAGATGATTCAAATGTAACAATTTCGACTTGAAAGACAAAGGGCGCCTAGGTCAACTGATAAAATTTGAAAATACCAAATTACAAGCATTGCTGGGAGAAGACTATACGCAAACTCAACAACAAATGACAAAGAGGTGAAATATTGGGGAATGCTATCGGAAAGATCCTAGAGGCAGGAAAATGGGTACCACATCAACTGAGCGACAGACAGATGGAATAGTGAAAAACAATGTCCGAAGTTTTGCTTTATAGGCGTGAAAGAAAGCGTTTTTTTGCATCGGATCGTGACTGGAGATGAAAAATGAATATATATCGAGAACCCAAAACGCAGAAAATAATTAATTGACCCAGGACAACCATCAACTTCGACCGCAAAACCGAATCGCTTTGGAAAGAAGAAAATGCTGTTCCTTTGGTGGGATCAGAAGGCTCTCGTGTACCATGAACTTCTGAAACCAGATGAAACAGTTAATACCGTTCATTACCGTCAACAAATGCCAGAATAGGCTACAAGACACGGAACAGTAATTTTGCATTACGACAGCGTCCTATCATACACAGCGAAAGTGATCTGAGACACCATTTCTATACTTGGCTGGAAACTCTTGCCTCATCCAGCGTACTCACCAAGCTTGGCTCCTTCCGACTACTACTTGCTTTTGTCGATGTCTCACGTACTTTCCATGAAACACTTCAACAATTACGGAGAAGTCGAAAAATAGCTTGACAACTAGACCACCTCAAAATATGTACGGTTTTTCTAGGAGGGCATCTACAAATAACCACAGAGATTGAGATGTGCAGCTAACGATGACGCATACTTTCAATAAACCATTTCTTACCTTTCTAACAAATTATAATTGCTTTTTCTACGAAAAAAAAAAAGAATTATTAACCGCCACATTTGGTAGCTTTTCGTTAATAATAAAACTAATAGCACAAAATAAGGGTTTCAAAGAAAAAGAAATTAGTTACTTAATAAATAAAAAACGGAAACAATTACTAATTCATCAAGTATATTCAAAAGTAAAACAAACAAATAATAAAAAGTATTGTAAAATTTCATATTTCGGTCCAATTTCAGAACAAATAGCTCGCTCTTTGAGGAAGCATAATTTGCAAATAGCGTTTAAAACCACCCAGTCAACCAGTAAATTAATTTTTAATGCCAAAGATAAAATATCAGCAAATACAAAATCTGGAGTTTATATGTTAAGTTGCAACGAATGCAGTAGCTGATATTTTGAACAAACCGGCAGAGATTTTCAGACCAGATACAAAGAACATAAATCTGCATATATATTAAAGATACAACACTCTAATTTTGCGAACCATTTCATAGATACCGGACATATATTTCCCGAGATTACAAATTTGAAAATTTTGCATACAGCGCCCAAAAGCAAAAAATTAAACATTTTAGAACCTATTGAAATTTATAAATATAATAAAGATCCATCTAGACAGCTATTAAACGATCAGACGGATCTCCGAAATTCCCCACTATTAAAAATATTGTAAAAAATTAACCCCAGTAAAAGTATAAAATTAGGTACATAATATAAACAGCTGTAAAACCTTAGTTTTAAAGTAGTGTTTGGGAATGTAAAGTCGTTTTACGAAACTAGCCACACAGTTTTTTTTTAAATAAAAGTGATAGATAACAAAGTAAAAAATTGTTTTATTCCTTTTTAAAAATGAACTATCACAAAGTAACGGACAAATCAATCAATAATATATCATCCAGTTGAAGGGATAGGTGCGGCTTCTTCCCGGTCAAGCAACCAACAAAAATGTTCATTTAGGCGGAGACGCAGGTTGTTGAAAGTTCCACATGAGATTGTGGAACCCAGCGGTTGGGTGTATGATGACACTCAGCTACTGCTGTCTCATTGGACGCAGTCCAAGAAAATCTAATACTACATATATACGCCATCCGACGGGAAGTCGGCGAAAACATGTGTTCTTGGCTGTGGATAGGGTCTCCCTATTCTTGATGGTATGCTATATATCGGCGCCCTGATGAATCTGAACCTCGAGAGACGAAACCTATATCATCCAGTTGAAGGGATAGGTGGGGCTCCTTCCCGGTCAAGCAACCAACCAAAATGTTCATATATATATATATATATATATTTATATATATCGTAAGGTTTGGCATTGTTGACTGTATACGTATGACGTCCGTATGACGTTTTGTCATACGAGCGCTATTTGTGTTGTTTAGTGATTTCAAAATTTCATCTCAGTCAAAATTAAGTGGATTATCTCAAAAAAGTGCATCGATTAGCCTACTGTATATCACTGATTTAGTGAATTCAATCGTGGTCGTCGTTCGCTCATTATCGCTCACGAATTTAAAGAAGCTCGTCCAAAAGTGGTTATTGTGCCAAATCATCGACACTGTGTGCCAATTGATAACCAATTGATAAAGCAAGATCGTCATGTGACAAACCGTGACATTGAGACATCACTAGGAATTAATTAGTATGACAAGCATACACAAGATTTTACATGAACATTTAGCCGTAAAAAAGATTTGTGCGCATTGGATTCCGCATAATTTGACAATCGCTCAAAAAAGGTTCGTGTCGATTGGTGCAAAAAAAGGATCAAAAAATACAATCGTGCTGCATCAAAAGGCGTGTATAACATCTACACAGGTGACTAATCTTGGATTTATGCGTATCAGCCCAAATGTAAAGTCAACTGTATTAAGCTTTTAAAATGAGGCAAACCTAACAAAAGTTGTTCGCACAAGAAGCACTTCGAAGCAAATGGTTACCTCTTTTATTTGAGATAAATGTGCATGTGGCTGCAGTGCCACTAGAGAATCGTAAAACGGTCAATTTTGAATGATGCACAACCATTTGTTTACCAGAAGTCTTCGAAGACATAAGAAAAAAACAACCAGCCATTCAGGATCATTCTTCACCGTGACAACGCCAACTCTCACACATCGGACCGAACAATTCAATATTTGACCAAACATAGAATTAATTGGTCATCCGCCGTACAGTTTTGATTTGACCCCCAATGATCTATTTTTATTCCCATCCTTGAATAATAATCTATGATGTCAACGATTTTCGACGACAGAAGAAGCAATTGATGTTCGTTCGTTAGTCTTGATATAAATTATGTTCTTTATAATGTGTGTAGTTTATAGAAAAACAAAGAGAAATTAATTAAAAGAGAAGGAAGGTTCTGTCTATTTAATCGTACTATATATCAATATAACATAATATAATATAATAACTTACTGTATTTTAAATACAGGTAGTACGACTAGACGAAGCCAGAAGAAGCGGTTGACGCGTTCAATATTATGTTTTTTAGATACCTCAATTGGACGGAAAAAGTGCTATAAAAATTAGTTCAAACGTATGTGAAAGTAGTTATCCGGATACATAAATAGCAACCCTCGTATGCTGATGATGCGGTGGTGGCGGTAGGAATTCAATAAGATTTGTAGAAAGACATTTAGATCTGGAATTATATATTAAAGGAATACTGAGCCAAAATGAATCTGAGAGAAACAGCGGCCAAGGATGGTGGAAAATCCAACCGATCAACATATTTACTTTTAGAAATGAAGATAAAATATGCAAATAGTCAATATATTGCCATTAAAAATAGAATCAAGAAAGATTTAACCGTTTACTGTGCTTTGTATCACAATATAGTAAATTACAAGGAATATCAAGAAAAACAAAGCTTAAGAGCTACAGGGACAGATAGAAACTAGTATATATATATATATATATATATATATATATATATATATATATATATATATATATATATATATATATATATATATATATATATACCAGGTGTGTCGGTAATTACTTTCTGGTTTTTGTAACAGATTTCACTAGCCATAAATATGCAATGTTATGATTTGATACATATATATATTTGATATTCTACTGATATATATTAACATCAAATCTACAAAAGTTATGTTCCTCCAAAATAACAGCGTTATAGATTTATAACTTTTTGAAAATGTCGAGTTTTGTGCCTGAAAACGTGCATTTGCGGCACGCATTACTTTTCTTGTTTCATAAAAAGAAAAAGGCCGCTGAAAATCATCCATTGCTGGCAGAGACTTACGGTGCGCATGCTCTAACCATAAGAACATGTGAAACGTGGTTTCAACAATTTGAATGTGGTGATTTCAACGTTCAAAATAAAGAACGTCTTGGTAGGCCTAAAAGGTTTGAAGATGCGGAATTGCCGGAGTTATTGGATGAAGACCCAACACAGGCAGAAAAACAATTGGCAGAAAAGTTGAATGTGAGCCGAGTCGCAATTTGTGAACGATTACAAGCGATGGGAAAGATCCAAAAGATGGGAATATGGGTGCCACAAGAATTGAATGACAGGGAATTAGAAAATCGAAAAATCGTCAGTGAAATGCTGCTTCAAAGGAATGAAAGGAAGTCATTTCTGCATCGATCAGTAACAGGTAATCATGGTTATCACCTGGCGAAGCCGGCCCATTGACTGCAAGGCCAAATCACTTTAGTCGCAAGACCATGCTCTGTGTCTGATGGAACCAGGTTGGTGTCGTATATTATGAACTGTTGAAACCTGGAGAAACAGTTAATACTGATCGATATCGATAACAAATGATCAATTTAAACTATGCATTGATCGAAAGACGTCCACAATACGCTCAAAGACATGATAAGGTGATTTTGCAGCATGACAACGCGCCATCTCATAGAACAAAAAGAACAAAACCAGTCAAAGAAGTGTTGAAATTATTTGGATGTGAAGTTTTATCGCACCCGCCCTACTCTCCAGACCTGGTTCCATCCGACTACCACCTTTTCGCATCGATTTCGAAGAAGTTAAAAAATGGCTCGATGAATGGTTTAGCTCAAAGGAGAAACTGTTCTTTTGGAATGGCATCCATAAATTACCTGAGAGATGGGCAAAATGTATAGAATCAAATGGCCAATATTTTAAATAAATACATGTGTCCCATTTGTTGGGAACGTGCCGACGTTTCTCCAAGTTCACACTTGGCATTCTCAATGCTTGTCTGAAGACTGAAAAAAAGTTGTTTTTTTTTCAGAGATTAAATCATTGTAGTTTACTAGTTAAGTACTCTAGAAGATATATGCATTCATAGAATTTATCTTGTGAATTTTCCAGTTGGAAAATATTGGTTTTGTAGAATGTAATGCCATGATTTATCAAAATTATAAATTTTGCACATATATAGGATGTTTTTTTTTAGTGCGTCTGCACTTTTAATTCAAATAAAACAATAACCAAATAAGATGCTTTGAAACTATTTATTTTATGTGACATATTCAGTGGCACTAATGTTTGAAAACAATTTCGGACACATTTCCACCGCCACTACGTCTGACAAAGCGCATTCTACAATAGATCAAAAATGTAACATAACCCCAATGAAAATTTAAAGGCGTTAAATCACATGACCTTGGTTGCCAATTATCCGATTCATTCCTCAAAATAATCTTCTCACCGTTCTCCCAATAAATCAATTGCTGTGTTGGCTGTATGATATGTGGAACCGTCCTATTGGACTAACATCTCCAGATCAATTCCATTCAAATTCGGAATTAAATAGTCATTAATCATCGCTCTGTATTGATCCCTATTAACGGTAACGTGCTTTTCAGCTTGATTTTAAAAGAAATACGGCCCAGTGATGCCACCTGCATTTTTCTGGATACGACAGTAATTGTTGGATCGTTGGCGTGTTATTTTTACACCAAATGTGGCAAGTTTGTTTATTAACATAACCATTTAGCCAAGAATGAGCTTCGTCATTGAATAAAATTTTGCTCCAGACCAAAATGTTTACGCAAATTTTTCCATCTAGTTGAATAACAAAGCCCAACTTCCTGCGAACGGCGCCGAACTGATAAATTTGGATCTTCGTCATCACTGCCAGCAGCAAAAGCGGCGATATATTTTGTTACGGCGAACAGTTTTTTGCCTCGTTTTTCTTTAACATCGAGCAGCGTGAAATGAGTTCAGAATTTGTCGATAATTCGAATCTCTTGGTTGGGCGATTAAATACATCATAAAATTCACGAAGTATTCTATAAGTTTGGCGCACTGAACATTGATTTTGATAATAAATTTCGACAGTTTGCAGGCGTTGCTTTGATGTTAAATGTTCCATCATGATTTTCCAGACTGTACTGAATATTTTTATAAACTCACAGTTCGTTCTCAGCGACCCTTCATCGGAAGTTCGGCACACCAAAAAATCACCCATTATTATATAAAGTCACTTCTACAAAGTTTGTATATCTATATACTGAATATCTGAGTGCCTGAGAATAAAATGATAATGCCCATAGGAAATACCGTTTTTTTTCCTTAATTTTGAAAATTTTGTCATCTACTTACAATAATTTAACTTAATATAACGTAACACATAATCTAGTTAAATATTATGATATTTAGTGCGCCTATTGTTAAATTTTGAAAAAAATTAGGTGAACCATATAAGAATAAAAGAGCAAATTGTGGATAAGTTCCGTATTATACATTTGATGCTTTTTGAGTTTCGAAAGATGACTAGAATTTTCGAAATGACTTTCGAATGATAAATAAATCGATGATGAATGCGACTAATGCCACAAAAACCATTAAAATTCTTCATCCTGGTGCCTTAGGCAGCAGAACATGTCAGTGTTTGTTTAAAAAATTAAGAATGGAGATTTCACTCTTTTCAGTGGTATAAAATCTGGAAGATCCGTTAAGTCTGATAAGGACCTGTTGGCTGAAATTAACACTGATCTGAAAAAAACTATTCAGAAATTAGCCACAAAACTTAGAAGTTTATGGTCCTTAAGAAACCTGTGTTTAAAACAACTGAATAAAGTGCACCAAGAAGGAATGTATATGTCATCACCTTTCAGTTGCAAATAAAATTCAACATGTAACCATTTGCAGTGTGTTTTTATCCAGATTATGCAAAGACCCTTTTTAACAAATTGTTATTGGATATGAAAGGTGGATTCTATTCAAAAATTCACATTAGAAAAAAAAATAATTAATACCGTAACAACTACCTTTGGCCACGTCAAAACCAGGTTATTATCCTAAAAAAGTGTGACTCTCAGTATGGTGAAACTGTATAGGAATTATTCACTCTGAGGTTCTGAAACCCAATGAAACCATTAGGGGTAAATATTATTGTGCTTAGCTTAATAAAATGTGGTTTTCATTCAAAAACATCCAAGACCCATAGTGTCAAAATTAACCAGGAAAAAATCGAAGAGTTAAGCTAGGAGGTACTTCCTCGCCCACCGTATCCTGTTGGACCATCAGATTACATCTTTTCAGATTTATGAAACATTTTCTTTGTGAAAAACAAAATATCTTAGTGCGACAGCTATCAAAATTGTATTCAAAGAACATTTTACTTCAAAATCACCCTTATTTACATAAAGGGAATAGAAAGTTTATGAAAGCGATGAACGAAAATTATCAATAACGATGTAGATTACGTTGTAGATTTAAACTGTATTGGCTTTTAAATAAAATGTAAATATTTATGATAATAAAAAACGACTTACCTTATGAGTACTCCCAATATTTATTAACATATAAATTTTTTTATCAGGTAGCACACTCATATATTGACAAGTTACATTACTATAAAGTTTCAACAAGAGCTGTATTTTTTTTTAAATAAAATATTACGAACTGAGGAAAATCTAGAACCTTTTTTAATTTATAAAGTAGAAAAGTAAATCATATACTGAAAGGCCATTTTGGTGTTTCTTATACCATCATGAATCTTTGGCCAAAAATGACAATTCTATTTTAACGATATTAGCTGCAACGGTTTGAATGTTAACTTATGACTTGTGATAAACCGTTGCTCGTGATATTAAACAACATTAAACTTTGTTGTGCATAAGACCAATTATTTAACTTTCTTATGGCATGTACGACCATCTTGCTAAAAATTGAGATTGGTCGGGTCCATAAATGTCAGCTCCGAAACAAAAATGTTGTTATCGTATCTCTCTAGATCACGTATCTCGTATCGTATCGTATCTCTCTAGATAAATTTGTACAAATCGATAACTTATTCCAGGATTGGCTTCACTTTATTCTGGCGTGGGTTTCCCCAACCACAAATATGGCAGTTTTGCTCAATATAATTGTCGCAAGATGGAAAGCATCTCGTCCTGAACATAGTTTTTCGACGAAAAATTAACAACAACAACAAGGTTTATGAGATCCAATCGGCAAGCGTACGCCACTGCGAATGGAACTTCAACTGAGTTCTTGAGTGAATTGGATTTATTATAACCGTAGTTCTCTCGTATAAATTCAGTGTGATCTAGCGGTGAATGGAGCAAGTTGTTGGGAACGTTAATGAACTGATGGCAATGAATTATTAAAAATACTATAGCATCCTTCAGTGATATTTTGTTCTGAAAGAACAAGATGCGTATTCTTAGGGACTTGGTGTATCCATGTATCCAAAATAACACGATATCTTTTTTATTTTTAATATGTTGCAAATAGTATGCAAGTCGAAACAAATGATGTGCATTTTGTAATTCGTTTTGGTAATTGAGCTTGAAGTATCATACACAGGCATGTCATATGCCTGACAGGACTATTTTAACTGTGAAGGTATGCTAGAATATTTTTAATTGTTAATTTAAACTAATGGATGCAAATCAATTCCTTCTAATATGTTAAGCAGTAAACTTGGGTTGGATAACAAAGAACATCATATAGCTGTTATAGCTGTGTACAAGTGCAATCAATTTGAAATGGGATTTTTTAACATTCTCAAACCGATAAAAATATCGAGAAAATTAATTTGATGCGCTGTGAAACGATACAACGCGATCTCCTCCATCGACGACAGAGCAAGATTAGCCTGATCGCCCTAGACCAGGACCTGAAGGAATTCGGTGAAATCCGCTCCGAAACGGTGAAATCCGCTGTGAAACACAACATCATGGCATGGAGTGATGAAATATCTCCAAGGACCATGTTGAATATCATTAAATATAACTTATGGATTGAAGCTTGCCGAAAACCTAGCGTATAGCAATTCATGGCAGCTTTATGTGATATAAAAGCTGCGAAAGCGCTATTTGAGTGACATGCGAACGGAAACCAGAGGAAAATCTTTTTTTTTCTTTCTTTATCTTTATTTGTTCCAATCAATATACATAACGTTATCGAACCAAGAGGTATTGTACATTGTAAAATAATTAAATTAAACTTAATTGAAATTAACACAAACCAACAAACTAAAACAACAACAAAAGGAAAACATAAACAATAAATATTAAACCAGCTAAAAGACACTATACAAAAAGGAAAAAAAATACGTATGGAAATACACTAAGATATCTTATATCAACTCAAATCTGCGGGTGTCATTAAAAAGTCATCCAGTGATTAAAATACATTATTTAATAAATACTCCTTCTAAACATGTTACCTTATTTTTGAGTAGAGTTCGGACCCTCTCAGGAAAACTATTGTATATCTTTATAGTCATAAAATTTACATTTTTTTGAATATAACTAAAATTATATTTTTCAGGTAATAGATCTGATTTAAATTTCGTTGTATGTCCATACTTCGAAAAGACAAAAAGTTCTAAGCAAACATAAAAGAGCTGAGTACATACATACCGATTAAGGTCTTAAAACCTGCCTACAATTGTCAGTGTATCCCATATTGAAAATTGATCTAAGGCATCTCTTTTGAAGTAAAAATATTTTCCGTATTTCTGAGGAAATTCCCCAGAAAATGAAACCATAGCTCATCCTAGACCCAACAAATTCATGATACGCCGACATTGCTGCATCAGTACCAATATTGTTAGAAATTACTCTAAAGACATAACAATATTTAGCCAGGTTTACTGCGACTCTCTCAATATGGTCCTTTCAATTCAGTCTCCTGTCAATTATCACTCCAAGAAATGATAAATTTCTTTCAATTCGTTTCAATTGTTGTATTATTATATGAAAAAGTTAATGTGTGAAGCGAGCGTTTTCCAAACAAAAGGCACTGTGTCGTTGACACATTTAAAAGAAGGTCGTGAGCACGAAAGTATCATTCGAGAGTATCACAAGCTCCATGTACATTCGCCAACATTTTATCAGAATTCTCCTCACTAAATATCAGGGCTGTATCATCGGCATACATAATTGTGTATTTATTCATTACACTAGATATATAATTAGTATATAGGATATACAATATAGGCCCCAGAATAGATCCCTGCGAACACCCTTTGTAATAGTTTTTATATTTGATAAAATAACCCTATCACAAGCATCCTTCTCTACCACCTGTTGAATACGATCTTCCAAGTATGATTTTATTAAATGTAAAGCATTACATTAGACCATAACTGTCCAATTTTCTACATAAAATTTTATGGTTAACGCTGTCAAAAGCCTTGGACAAATCTGTACACATGGTTAGAGTTATTTTTTTATCATTTAGTAAATTTGAGATATATGTCATTACTTAAGATACAGCCCTAATTCTGGATTTCCCTTTCCTAAAACCATTTTGATTATCACCAATCATATTATATTTTTCTAAGAAGTCTGTCAATCTCTTGTAAATTATTTTCTCAAAAATTTTATTAATGTTAGACAACAATAATATTGGTCTATAGTTATTTTCTTCATCAATTTTTCCATTTTTATAAATTGGTTTTATAAGTGCATTCTTTAGTAATTCCGCTAATCACCAGTTGAAAAACAGAGATTCACTATAAATGACAATGGCTTAAATATATAATTATAAATATCTTTAATTAATTACGTTAGCAGATTGTCATCACCGACTGATTTTTTATTATTTAACTCATTTATTATTTTACATACTTCATGATAGTCGGTCGGTCTCAGATAGATGATTGCATTAGCACGAGATGCCGAAAAAGCTTGGTTGTATGTAGTCGAATTAACTTTAGGGCATGAATTTATAAAGTAGTCATTAAGAAAATTTACAGTTCTAAAAGCGTCGTTATATTTTGAAGCAAAATTATCTAGCGTGTTCCCACAATGATTACTATCATGTGTCATATTTTTCACCAACTTCCATGTAGCCGCAATTTTATTTTAAGCCTTATTTAAAAAATCTCTATTGGATATCTTTTTTGCTTCCCTGATTACTTGTTTCAATATCTTACAATAGGTGCCATAAAACCCTTTAGAAATTTGGTTTTTCTATTTTCTATTTTCTATAATTCAGCACCCGTTTATGCCTACAAGATATTCTTATATCCTGGGTTATCCAATGATTAGCACTTCTAGTCCGAGGACACTTCTTTACAACAAAAACAGCATTGAAATAATTTAATACTGGAGTAATAAACTCCCTATATGCTGCATTTACTGATCTAGATCGATATACAGTGGACCAATCGAGAGCTGCCATTTCATACATAAAGGAGAGTATCTTACTCAATCAAAAAATCATTTTACATACATATTTCAACTGTTCGCTGTTACTAAATTCGTTGATGTTAAGAATCTGTATATAGTGGTCAGAAAGTGCTGAATCATAAACATAACTTGACACATCAAGACATGTCCTGTAAAAAATATTGTCTATCAAAGTCTATGTTTTTAGTTTCTCGAGATGTTTCAAAAATACATTGCTTCAAGTTATAACTATAAATTAAATCTAATGGCTTTTTTATATAATTATTGCGATTATTAAAGAAATTCAAACTGAAATCACCCGCTATAATTACATTATTTATAGAATAATTATCCTGCATAAAACTACGCACTTGTTCAATCCTGTCCAGAAAGATATCGCAAGATATCCACTACAATATGGATATACAATTACCACTCTGAATGTTTCTTCCGAAACCGCACTCAGCTCCACTACACCCTTAACACTGAAATCACGTACAGTGCTCACGTCTTTGAAGCTTCTATCCTTGAGACAAAAAATGCACACACCTCCATATTTCACCTCTTTTCTTGCATAAAGAGAAGTAAGGCTGTACCCTTCAATCTTCACAAATGGTGTTTATAGTTCCTGCAACCAGTACTCAGTGAACAGGAAAACCTGTTATCTACATTCCATTCCATCGAAAAAACACTCTATCTCCAAGGTCTTATTTCTCAAAGACTGTATGATCTGATGGATTATAGTTAGGCCTGACGATGATGCAGCGCTAGTTACAAATTCTGCATGCTCTAGTTGCTACTTCTGCCCATGTGAATATTTGATTTTTTATTTCTCCTTATCTTGGGGCCTTAAATATATTGCACACTTTATATCATAGACTTCATGGTTGATGTCAAGATTCAAATTAAACTTATCATTGCACAGCTTACAGTTAATACATTTCAATTTACTTTTTTTTGCAATTTTTATTATCGGGTGTACTATATCCACACTTTCCACAACATTTAAAATTTTTGCAATCCTGTGCTATGTGATTATACTGATTATAGTTAAAACAGCGTAGGAGACTTATATATTCATAACATCTACACGATCTGCAACCCAGGAATACTCTGTTTTCATTATCTTTTACTATTCGCTGAAATGTTAAGCTGATTTTATCATTTTTTTTTAAACAATCATTTAAATTTGACTATTTACTGTTATGGTGTCATAGTTTAGTAATCTTAGCTTCTGGATCAATTCCGTCTCGTTATGTTCCTCCTCAATGTATACAATTTCTATTCTAGGATTTCTTTTATTCGGAACAGTCGCTAATAATTTTGAGCTATCTTAGGTTCAAGATCAGTCTTAATTTTTTTTGCTTCAACCTCACTTCCGCATTGAATAGCAACTGCACCATCTTTTGTTTCCTTTATTCTGCGAATTCCAACACCTAGTTTCGCTGAATGCACTTGCTGCTTCATAATTCGCTTTGTTTCTTGACTATTACATATTGTTGTCGGCTTTACAACTACCTCTCCAGTTTGCAATGCTCTTGCATAATTAAGTCCTGACATTTGGGGCTTCTCTGTATCAGCAGAAGATGATTTTTGGATCTTTAAATCTGTTAGTGATTGTATAAGTGCTTCCGTCTTTTGCTCCATCTGCTCTATTTTTTTTTGCTATCCTAAGATTTTCAGTCACGGTTCTAATACAATTATTACAGAACCATAAGATGTTCCTACAATCTGAAGTAGCCCTTGATATAGTATCTTTCATTTTAATACACATGTTATGGTAGCGTTTTTCGCAGAATGTACAATTTATAATTTTATTATTTACAATGAAATTATTCCGACAAATCAAACAGTTCTAATACCAGTCTTAGGTTAATATTTGTTTCTCCGTTTCCATATACTATTGAAACGAAATCAATATATCAATATATAACAATAATCTCAAACTGCACTTTATTCGACAGTTCTTAATATTGTTGTCTCTCATTTACATTAATAAAAACACCACTAAAATCAAATATTTTAAAAATCCTTACGACGATTTAAATCATATTTTCAAATATATTAAAAAACAAAAAAACAGATTCACAAATTTTACACATGGATTTACAGATTCATAAGGATAGATTTTACGCTCAAAAACTTTAAGTAACTGATGTAAAAAAATTGGGAATGTTGAAAAACGTCTTTATCCGGCCTCAATAGTGGTTTGGTAGCTCCGACGTATACTCCGTTGTACACTCCAACGGCGTCACTCAATCGCATTTCTGCCAACAAGAGGTCAAAATGTGCGCAAGAAACTACCAGATTGCTATTGAGGTTGTAAAGCCCCTCAATACCTCATTTGCAAAAAATCATCCGATCCTCCAACAAGATTCAACTCTAGCCTCTAAAGCGAGATCCAGAGAGTATTGCTTGGAGGCCAATTTGCCTGAGTTAATCGCATCTAAAAATTGACTCCCAGGAAGTCCGGAACTCAATCCGCTGGACAATCGGCTGCGGAGCTTTGATCGCCTCAATATTGAGGCCCGAAATGCTAGATTTGGCGGAAGAAGCTGCTTCAGTAGTAGCCTTGAAAGTGGTGCGTGCAGCGGTAGATGAGTGGCCAGACCGTTTGAAGAAATGCGTGAAAGCAGCAGGTGGACTTTTCGAATAGGTTTTATATTTTTTAAATATATCCTAAGTATGATAAAATAAAATAACGTGAATAATTCCTTTGTTTATTTTTCTATAACCTACTCAATTATGTACAAGAGACATAATTAAACACATATATTGTTGAGTGTTCATAATTGACACCTATCAGATATAAACTTTTAATCGTTTGACAGAAGAGAAATGACATTTTCATTTCCAATTCTTCAACTCTTGCTGAAATCTCCCTTATATCAGAAAATAAACTAGTAATATTTAATAGAACTGGGGTGGTTGGCATGTCGCGTAATCCGGTGACAAGAAGGATGAACTACACTGTCGCTTATTGAGGTACTTTAGTACTTGAGTACTTGAATACTTGGCCTATCATTAGTACTTGAATGGGTGACCCAAGGAGAAGGGAGCAAAGCTTAAACGGGCAAGAGTGTAAAACCCGACAAGGAATTGGCCCTTAGTCACACCAGGCTTGGTAAGGCCGGATGCCCTCGTGAGGGGCACTCTACGTTGGTAATTCGCCAGTTGGTAGGCTTCTTGAGAGATTGAAGGTTAAGATTGAAGGGTTGTTTGCCGAAGGTGGGGTGCTGATTGATATCGATATCGGATTGCTGATGACCGCAGTTTGGAGCCCACGTTAAGCTGTATCTCCAGTCGCTAATAGCGTTAGTGCGATCACAAAAATATATATAATACAATGTAATATTCTTTAAATATTTGTATTAAATATATTAATAAAATGGACTGATTCTAGTCAAATGCAAATACTGAAATATTACATTTTTAATTTTAAATGTTCCAATAAGATAAAGTAAACACAATAACCCAAACCTATTAAATTATTTTGAGAACAACTACCACTGGTTATTCTTACGAAATCTTTCGAATTATAAATAAAGAATCAACTTATAAATAACGAATCAAATTTTCTGCAATATTTCGAACGTGAAGATTTTTCATTGCGGACAGGTACGACAATGAGAAAACTTTATCAGTAGCTATCTTGGGGTTGTCAAAGTTTAGCCTTATATTGTAGATTCCAGACACGCCATACTCGTATTTCTATAAGAAAACATCGTACTGGGAATAAAAACTTTCTGGCATGTTTGGACCCAGTTTGACCCGTATCGACAGCCACGGCCCTTATAAATATTTATGTCCTACCTTGAAATGAAAGTGTTAGGACTGCCTCAGTCAATAGAAGCAGTATTATAGATAGATTTTTTTCCCGATATACAATTTCGTATATATTACGAAAAGGGCAACAAACTCTGAAAAAGAACGAATGTATATTTCGTTCATTATATATATATATATATATATATATATATATATATATATATATATATATATATATATATATATATATATATATATATATATATATCGACATTTTTGTTGGTTGCTTGACCGGGAAAGAGCCCCGCATATCCCTTCAACTGGATGACATATGTTTCGTCTCTCAAGGTTCAGACTCATCCGGGCGCCGACATACACCATACCATCAAGAATAGGCAGACCCCATCCACAGCCAACAACTCATGTTTTCGCCGACTTCCCGTCAGATGGCGTATATATACGTATATATAAGTATATATACGAATATAAGTCGGCGAAAACATGTGTTGTTGGCTGTGGATGGGGTCTCCCTATTCTTGATGGTATGGTGTATGTCGGCGCCCTGATGAGTCTGAACCTTGAGAGACGAAACATATGTCATCCAGTTGAAGGGATATGTGGGGCTCCTTTCCCGGTCAAGCAACCAACAAAAATGTTCATTTAGGCGGAAACGCAGGTTGTTGTGTGTTCCACATGAGAAGTCTTAATTGAAGTTTATTTATTTATTTAATTTATTTAATTGATTTTTATTGTATTTTATTATAAATGTATTTATTTAATTGAAATTTAAATATTTCATTTCATTTGAAAGGTAAATGGTTTGGTTTTTTTCCAATTGCTAGATCTTCCAAGATAATTATTGTTATTAATTATTCCTATTAATATTCCAACATTATTATTAATGTGTTTCTTTTTTTTTTCTATTGGAGTATTTGTTATCAAACACTAAACTCAAAGACATTTACCACTAAATACCAAATTATTTTTTCTAATTTATCGATGCACGTTTCGCTAACCTGGTTAGTATCATCAAGAGATGATTAAATATGATTTTAAAATTAAACTATGTTCTATGTATATGACAACCGTACCTAATGAACCCTGTAAAAATCATTAATCTTGACGTTAACCACCCGTTACATTAATAAAATAACTTTATTTAAAAGCTTTAAGGGTCCTGAAGGCCCAGTGCATAATGTTCACGATATCGTATTTTACATATCACTAGTTATAACGTTGCATATGTGATTCCTCCATTTAAATACATCTTCACCAGATTCTCCTCAGAACAGTCTGGACTATCCCTCTCCATTGCTTTCTATTGTTTGCTATTTCCTTCCATTCCCCCATTCTTTTCGAATCGAAATTTTTACCCTATAACAGCACTTGACCCATCTTTTTCTTAGTTTGCCCTTCATCTTCTTCGAGGCCAAACTTCTTCCCTTCTGTTTCAATTGATCTTATGGTTAGTTCCTTTCTGGTTCAAGCCAGTATAGTCAGGTCATCTGCGAAGGCCAAGTATTGGCGGTCGTTGTTGATTATTGTGCCATTAGTTCTCAGCTTGCTCTTTCTTACTAGCAGATTGAAGATACAATATCTGCAGATTAAAGAGAGTCGTTGACAGACGACGTGTGTGGTTAACGACGAGAGTCGTTTCTTCAGTCCTTCCATCATTCAACAATTTATCAAAGTTGTCCATGCATCCATGTAATATATCATTTTGGTCAGCTATCAATGTTCCTTCTTCTGTTTTAAATTATTTATATCTACCATGGTAACTCTTTTCTGTTTTTTTCACATCCTGGTAACACGATCTTACTTCTCTATTGTGATACTTTTCCTCAATATCTTTTAGTTTTGTTTCGTTATATTTTCGCTTTTTCGCTCTGTACAGTCTTTGCAACACGCTCTGCAATACCAAAAGGAGCCTTAACCGTTTTTCCTTTCTGATATATTTTCGCATTCTTCATTGTACCAGTCTTTTACCCTCATTCTTTCTCTTTCCTTCGGTATGACTATAGATTGATTCCTATTCTATATGATTGATTTGCTATTTTCATTGCTTGTTTTACTTGGTTCCATTTCTCATCTATTTTTGTCGTATCATTCATTCCTTGTAATCTTTGGTTGATTTCTTCTCCGTATTTTTTCCTAATTATTGTTTCTTTTAACCTTTCTATATAGTACCGTTTCTCCCTTTTCATCTTGGGCCTGCTGTTTATAATTTTTTCGAATTCATTCCTGTATATGATCTTCACCAGGAAGTGGTCAGAATCGGTATTGGCTCCTCGCATGCTCCTAACATTTGAAATTAAGATCATATGCCTTCTCTCTATTAGGACATTATCTATTTGTTTAATCACCTTCCCGTTAGGAGACTTAGGTTTTTTTTTATATATACTTCCGTTGCATGTGATGGTCATAACATGGTCATAAGCAATACTGTGTATTGCTTATGACCATGTCTCTCTCTCTCTGCTGTGAATCCAATTAATCTTTGTCCATTATCATTTGATATATCGTTTTTGCTGTGTCTTCCAACCATTGTTCTATAAATTTCCTCTTTTCCTATCTTTGCATTACAGTCTCCTACATACTTTCATATCATGGTTCGGTTGTTTTTCAAATTCGTTCTCCAGGCTTTCATAGAAAGTTCCTTTTTCCTCGTCTCCTTTTTAGTTATAAAATAACTTACAGGTTGTTATATAAATAGAACATAATACAGTTTTAAAATTAGATTAAATCATCTCCTGTACTTTTAAAATAATTAATGTACTTTTGTACTTCAATTATTCTCTTGGAACCTTTGGTATGAAACATTAAACTTCGAGAAATTTACCACTGAACACAAAATTACTTTTTTAAACTTCTCGATGCGCGTTTCGCTAATCATGTTAGTATAATCAGATGATTTAATCTACTTTCGTGTATAAGAAGCGCCTCGAGAAGTTTAATAAAGTGATTTGGTGTTTAGTGGTAAATTTCTTCGAACCATTATAAAAGTACTTTTTGAGTTGTTAATGTAATGCCTGGTCAACTTCACGGTTCATGATTTTTACACGTTTAATTAGGTATAGTTGCCATATAGACACTTTAGAAAAACACAGTTTAGTTGGATAATTAGATTTAATCATCTCCTGATGATGCTAACATGGTTAGCAAAACGCGCGTTGAGAAGTTGAAAAAAGCGAGGAGTTGAAAAATTAGTGATAAATATTTTGTAGTCTAATAGTGTGTTTGTGAATTGTGAATTTCTACGCACTCACTCTGCACTTCACACGTCTTGACAATAATGCTGCTTCACAATACCTTATTGACTAACCGGGTGATATATTACTTGCTATACTACTTTTTCAAGATAACATTGTACTGTTCAAACCAAGTAGAAGTAAAAAAGTTACGTTAAAGATTCAAAATGGTTGAAATGTTACGTGAAAATAGAGTTTCTCCAAAAATTATTTTGATTCAAATTCTTCTTTATTTTCTAGATATACCACAATATTTATACAGAAAGATTATCTTCCGTTTAAAATACAGTTGCTTATTTGAAGCGGAATATTATTGTAAATATCATAGAACTATATTTTCCAATATTTTATGTTAACCGTAATAGCTGTTAAAATTTAAACAAATATTTTCATAGTAAACGACCCTTCATAACCGATTGGTGGATTCAAATATTTACTTAATTAGAAACAAAATTAGTTTTTCTGCACAAAATTTCCCATAAAATTCAGCGTTTTTTTGTTATTTTAAAAAGTCAAAGAAAACAAACAGAATTTCTATATCTATTAAATTAATTACTATAAATTAACTCTACACTTAGTCTATACATTGATCCTTTACTTTAGAATATTCTGTTGTTTTTTGTATCCATTTCAGTGGCCCGAAAGCTATACTAGCCAGCCTGGATCTTCCAGTTATTCCTACTGTTTCGTTCGCTACAGCTGTTTTTACTGTCTGTCCATGACATACGTACTCGTTTACTGTCTCGAGATTGCAGATGTTAATAAACATATTTCTAAGATCGCCGGTATTCACAATATTTTTTTGTATAATTATGTATAAGTTTCAAATAAATATATATTCTCCTTGGCTATATTGAATTATTCTATCGTCTAGCAGCAATTTCTTCAGAACTTGTTTTCCTTACTCGTTCTGTTATTGCTTTTCAGACACTTGAAACACTGACTTAACACACTGTTTGATAACACTTGTTTAAATACTAAAATGGTTATTGAATGCATTGTAATTTTGTATTTGAAAAAGGCTCTGTGTGGAAACAAGTGTTATATAAGCTTTATAAAATAGTGAAAATTTAGATGTATGTATAACTCAGTACGTTTATTTACTATAAATAAACTCTATACTCCATCTATACATTGAAAAAGATGCATAAATTAATCAGCTCGTAACCTTAATTGCCATATTACATACAAGTATATAAAGGTAATTAAGTATTAAGGAATGACAAATTTAAGTTTTCACCTCTGAAAATTTTAAGGCACAGCAACATCTCTTCGCATTCATAACACAAAATGTGACAGTACCTTTAGAGTCTGTTATCATTAAGGTCATCAGTCGAAAATTAAGCAAAAATTATTACAAAAACTTTTTAAATAATCTAACTGATTATTATATAAATTAATGAGTTAAGTTTTATAATAATGAGTTAGCGTTAATGAGTTAATGAGTTAACGTTTTAAGTGATTCATATGCTGTCGTCATGGTAGCACTGATATGATCTCAAAACAGTTACCTGATTAACGAATTGAAGCCACTGTCCGGCATCTTGGGGTTTTAATTGTTGCGCCAGTTGACTTTTGTATTGGTGCAGTTTTAAGTTGTTGTGCAGAATATGGTGCTATGCGATGATCGAGACACATTCAAAGCATGCGCTCGCTTACGAACGGAAAGGTCCGGATTGTCACGAATGGACTGATTTACCATTTCCACATTTTCGTCACATCGTGATAGCCACTGGTCGCCTGGATTTACGTTTATCCATAGTTGAACCTGTTTTTTCAAACTTCTCAACCCATTTCCTGATGAGGAAAACACGTATCGCATCTTTATTGCTACGTAAACCACGATGACTGCAGAACTTTCTCTGAGTTACAGTCGCCGAATCATTATTTTTGTAAAATTCTCGCTCACAAAACGCACGGTCTGCTCCCGAGAAACGCTACACCCCGACTAAATTCTTAAACGCATTGTTGCGTTTGCGCAGTGAGCCAATGAAATAGATTTTTTTTATGGGACACTTTGTATATAACAAACAACCATATTTTCTAATATTTGATGTCTTTATGTTAACCATAATAGCTGCAATTTCAACAAATATTTATAGTAAACGACTTTTCGTAAACTTGCTGAATTCCAATATTTAATTAACTCTAAATCGAATTACTTTTTGTGGGTATTTTTCCCAGTAATTTTCCGATAAAATTTTAGCGTTTTTTATATTTCAAAAGTTGAAAGAAATAAACTAACTCTACACTTAGTCTATACATTGATCGACACTGGGATTCTTCTGGGACACTCTGTTCCCATTAAATATTCCTGCTGTTTGGTTTATAGACAGAGACATATTTCAGAGATCGCCGGGATTCATCAATATTTTTGTTTTACTGATATTTAGTAATTAAAAAAAATTATATTAAACAAGCGTGCGTAGACTTTATTACAAATTGAATTTAATTATAAACCGAATCAGGTTTTATGGATACTTTACCTACTAATTTTCCATTAAAAATTCAAGACATTCAGGACACATTTTTACTGAAGGTCAAAGAAAATGTAAACCTACTTTATCTATCTATTAAATTAATTATTATAAATTATATTTAAGTGAGGTAGCCGATACTTGATTGACATTCAATTTAAAGATACGAACTGATACTTATTTCTAAATTTCTACTATACTAGGCTAATTAAAATGGTCGCGGAGAGACACATATAGACCAGTAAAGAAACTTTATAATCTACTACATTTCATATGAACATATGTGAAGTTTCAAGTTGATCTGTTAATCCATTCGTACAAGAACAGCAGCTTAGAATAAACGTATCAGTGTTATTTATTTAAATATTGAAAATCATGCAGTGAACAAATTTTTTCTAGAAAAAGGTTTAAAGGTAATGAACGCCATGAACATTTCAACTGAACGGCCATGGACATCTCAAAATATAAAACAATTTTGAAAAAGGAATTGTGCTTGAGAAAGCTATGTGCAAGATGGGTGCCGCATTTGTTAAATTATGATGAAAAACGACTTCGAGTAAAACATTCTAACCAATATTTGGATCTTTTTCAAAGAATAAAATATTTTAAATGTCGTTTTATAACTATGGATCAGACTGGGGTTTACCACTATGATCCTAAACTGCGATAACAAACCGCAGAGTGGGCTGAGCCCATTTGTTCAGCGCCGAATCAGCTAAAGTGGTCAAAATCGACCTAAAAGGTTATGGCATGATTTTTTGGGATGCAAGAGGCATTTTGTTAATTGATTACCTTTAAACCGATAAAACAATAACAGGAATTGATTGCAAAAATTGGTGAGAAAAGATCTGGTTTAACGAAGAAAAAAATCATTTTTCAAGACAATGCTTCCGCTCATAGAGAGCTATTTTTGCAACGGCCAAATTGAATGATTTACACTACGAATTGTTGAAGCATCCACTGTATTTACTAGATGCCATATTTAGCCTCCACTAGATGGTTGTTCCCAAACCTTAAACAATTCCTACTTGGCAAGCGTTTTTCATCAAATGAAGAAGTCGCAGGCGTAGATGAATAGTTTGAAGGACTTCCAGAAAATAATTTCAGATATGGCATAAATGAATTGGAGAACCACTGGAAAAACTGTATTGAGCTTAAGGGCGAATATATAGAAGAACAAAGTAATTTTTTCAACTATAAACTTGTTTTATCATTTCCTCTCCGCGAACTTTGCAATTAGCCTAGTATTTATTATTATTATGGATCCTGGTGGACGTATGGACCCTGGTGGACCACGCGAAGTACAGTTAGAGGCGTTTGTTGTTGTTAGCCTTCCTTTGCGCCCATACTGATTTCATTCTTTCGCTATGAGCTTTTTTCCTTTCGTTAGACCAAGTTGTTCCAGTCTTCCTACATTTTTCTCTCTGTATGTATATATATATATATATATATATATATATATATATATATATATATATATATATATATATATATATATATGTATATATATATATATATATATATATATATATATATATATATATATATATATATATGTATATATATATATATATATATATATATATATATATATATATATATATATATATATATATTCTTCTTTTCGTTATCGATGTCTCTCTTTCTATTCAAAATGAAATGAAAATGGCCTTTCTGCCCCATATAGACATTCCGGCTTAAAAACTGTGTTGTAGTTTTGTGTCTCAGTTTTGTGTTTTTAAAAATGCAATTTTTGTTGTAAATATTTTGCGTAAGTCTCAATACAGTTTCCATTTTTTGACATCTACCCTTATTAGCCGCTTTATCCATCCCGTTTTCCATTATTATTTCACCCAAATATTTGAACTGAGAAACTCGTCTGATGTTACCATATTTTGATTTTAGAAATGGTGCTCTTAGTCTGTTGCATGTATTGTGTCTTTTCAAAGAAAATTTGGCGTCCTACCATTTCTGCTGTTTCTTTTAGGATTTCAGTCTGTTTTTGTGCCGTTAATATATCTTGAGCCAATATTGCTAGATCATCAGCTAACGCCACATAATCAATTTTGATGTCGGTTTTCCCCGGTTTAATGGGTAAGTCAATATTCAGGGCAGACTTTTTTTCACGCCTCTCCTGTATTACTTTTTCTAGAACACAGTTTAATAAGAGTGGTGAGAATCGATCCCCTTGTCTCACTCCAGTTTTAATTTTGAAGGGCTCTGAGATATCACCCATGAATTTAACTTTTGACCTTGTGTTAGTGTTGCTTTAACAATTGCCAGCGTTTTCAGATATAGTCCTTGTTCTTTCAAGATTTGGAATAAAGATTCGCAGTCAATAGAATCATATGCTTTTTTGAAATCCACAAATATACTGACGAGATTTTTATTGTATACTTTTTGATGTCTTAGAATCAACTTTAGATTCAGGATCTGTTCAGGGCAGGATCTGCCCGGTCGAAAACCTGCTTGATATTCCCCAATTTTAGGATCTAACTGTCCCTGTGCTCTGTCTAGTAGATATTAAGATAGAATTTTGTAATAAACTGGGAGAAGAGATAGTAGTTGTTAGAACATCCGTTCTATCTCCTTTCTTATGTAGTGGATGGATTAGAGTATCATCCGTTCAGTTCGCCAAACTTCTTGTAGAATTTTGGTTATTTCCTTAATTGTACCTGAACCAGCGGATTTCAAAAATTCAGCAGTGATTTCATTTTCACCAGAAGCGTTATTTTTAAGTCGCTTGATTTGCATAATTATGTCATCTTCATTCGGTGGTAATGAATCTGGATTTGTTGTTGTTCAAAATATTTCGCAAGTTCTTTGCAATTGTCTTGGTTATTTAGAGCTAATTGTCCATTTTCCTTTTGAAAGCAAAAACTTGGGGTTAATAGCCTGTTAATTTAGTTTTAAATGTTTTGTAAAAATTTCGTATTTTTTTGGAAATAGTTTTCAATTTCATTAAGTTGATTGTTTTCATATTTTCTTTTAGTTTGTCTAATTATCTTCGATGTTTCTTTTCTTACTTCATAAAGGTGTTATAGTTTATTGCTGTTTTTTGACTGTTCCACTCTTTCAATCCTTTACTGCGGCTTAATACTGCTTGCTCGCAAACTTCATCCCACCACGGATGTTTTCTACGTTTCTGTAAAGGGATCAACTTTAAGGCTGTTTTAATAGTTTTTTGTTTCAATTCTTGCCAGTTCTGTGCTGGTTGTTTATCAAGCTCTACTGTTAAGGTTGGTTAATTTTTGTAGGGTAAAACTTTGGTATTAGCAGTCTTTTTTGAATATGTTTTCGAGGTTTTAAGCTAAGTTTGATTTTAGTCAAGTAGTGATACGTGTCTATGTTAGCTCCTTTCCTGACTTGTACATTCAAAATCTCTTTATAATTGGGGTATTAAATGGCAACACGGTCAATTTGAAATTCACCCATGTACGTGTTTGGGCACCTCCAGGTCTTTTGTTTTGTTATTTTCTTCTTAAAATGGGTTGATATTATTTTTTGATTAAACTGCGAACATAGTTCAACCAATCTTCTGCCACCATGGTTAGTCCATTTCTGAGTGGAAAAACTACCGACTGTTTTTCTGTACTTTCTTTCTTTCCCTAATTGGGCGTTGAAATTACCCAATAGGATTTTTACATGGTTAGAGGGAATTTCAGAGATAGTCTTTTCCAGAATTTCCCAGGACTTATTTACTTTTTTAGGATTAGATTTATTTTCTTCGTTAACTGGGAGGTGTGCATTAATTAATGTATAGTTTTTGTTAGCACACTTGAGGGATAGTGTCATAAATCGATTATTTACTGGCTGGATATTAGTTATAGAACCAAAAATGGTTTTTGTGTTAGCGAAACCAACACCGAGATGTGGTGTATTTTTGAGTATTCTTTTGTCCTTTGTACTTTTAAAAAGTCTGAAGTCCAAGGTGTTATTATCTGTCAACCTGGTTTCTTGCAGAGCTAAAATTTGGATTTTATGCTGATTCAATGTTCGCCCCAATTCCTGTAGTTTTCCTGAGCGCAGGAGAGAGTTGATATTTACCGTTCAAAAGAAAGTTTTTGTTTTTGGTTTCAGACCGACCGACTCCCTCTGAAAAATTTTGCTTTTAAGCCCAGACGCCCCAGATTCCGAAAATCTGGTTGTACCAGCAAAACTGGCAGAGGATTGTTTACCTCCTGGGGTAATTTTGTAATTACTTGAACGTTTCATCTTGTACTTTGAATTAAAGGTTTGAACCATGACGGTTCAGAGGTTAAGACTGGAGGGGTTAGTTCCAGAATTTAAATCTTAGCCGCACCACTGGTGAACAGTCGCTGACCACTCAACCGCTTGATACAAGTCAGACGCTAAGTGGACTTAGTTTTTTTTGCCTTTCTTCGGCGAACTTTTCAATTAGCCTAGTATTTATTGTGTATAAAATAATTTTATAATTTCCTCTCTGCGAACTTTTGAATTAGCTTAGTATTTATTGTATATAAACGTGTATAAATTTTCTTTCGACACAGTGCCTTATTCAAATACGAATCTACAATAAGTTTTAAACTTTTTGTTAGCGATTTCAGCAATCTCTTGCCTTACTTGATGATCTAAAATAATATATTCAATGTTGTTTAGTTTATGGATTCATTCATTGTATACGCTGTATTTGGACTTTATTATCTCTTAGTAGCTATTTCCTCAAAAATTGTTTTTTCCCTTTTCTTACTGATCGCGTTCTGTTATTCTGATTTCCAGGTACATGCATTTTGGACAAATATCTGATTGGTAACACTTTTTAAATTACACGCTTTGGTAGCACGTTTATACACAGATTTTTTTGGGAGATCTTAATGCTTAACAGTCGTTTAAAATAATATAAGGCTAAAATGTTTGTTAAATTTAGACCTAGACCTATCACTTTTATACTCGTTCTGCGATGGCTGTTGATCTCATATATTAACTATATTAATATAGCAATAACATGCTTGCTTCCATGTGCATTTAGTTTTTCCTCGCATTATTCTGTGAATGTCCACTAAGCAGACTTAGTGGGAAGGTTTGGTCTTGGTCGACAAAAAACATAAACGCCGGCCTACTGAATTCCAAAGATTTTTCTATTTGTTTGACAATGAAGATTGCTTCGGACGTTGATCTTTTTTATTGAAAACCTTCGTGTTCTTGGCGCATGTGTATAGTTTTACAGATTTCTTCTCCAATTATTGTGGTGATTTCTTCGAGGGTGCTTTGGGAAACATTATTCCACGATAATTGTTGGTTGTTTATTCGCCTTTTTTGAACATTGGAATCGTTATGCTACGATGCTTGTAAGTTATGTCCTCCATATTATAAATATTGCTGATTAAGAAAAAAATATTTAAAAAATGCTGCTTAGCAAATGTAGCAACAGGATAAGTTATTATATCTATTTCATTTAATATATATATATATATATATATATATATATATATATATATATATATATATATATATATATATATATCGTATATATATCGTACATATACCATATATATATATATATATACCATGCCAGCGGCAAACACGGTTTTAATTTCCTTATAATTGGCAACATCAACTCTTCAAAAAATATATCAGTTTCTTGATCAGTTTTTTGTTTCATTGTTCTCCTTAAATTCTCCTTAAATTTCCGCATAAATTTGCTTTTTAAAAAAGGAAAACTTGCACATTAATGCCATTTAATGTTAAAGTTGAACTTACTGGCACTCATTTTTCACATCATGACACGTTTTAAACGATCCACGTCACATTAAAAAACACACTATTAATCGTTTCATTACATTAGATCTTCACAATGTCCATCGTTTGAGTCTTTGGAAGCCAGGCACGGTTCTAACCTATTTCGCAAATATATAGAATAGTTCTGATACAATTTTAATTCAGTTACTGGTTACTATTCAGTACAATTTTGGTTTTGAGTAGTCAATAGTAATTGATCTCAATTGGTTGATATTAGTCACATTGTCACATTTTAACAATGTTCATTAGTTTACTTGTAGTTTATTCGTTAAATAATAATCATTTATTATTTGTCAAATATGATTTTACATATATTTGCTGAAAATGATAATTCTTATTATAGCTTTTCGATTACGATTTTTTAACAAATTTGAACATACATAATACATAATTGAACTGAGTTTCAAATTTCACAACAGACACCACGAGTTAGATTTTTTCTGTGGGCAATTAACCACAAATGACAAAAATTCTAATATTAAATGAAATAGATATAATAGCTTATCCTGTTGCTACATTTGCTAAGCAGCATTTTTTAAATATTTTTTTCTTAATCAGCAATATTTATAATATGGAGGACATAACTTACAAGCATCGTAGCATAACGATTCCAATGTTCAAAAAAGGCGAATAAACAACCAACAATTATCGTGGAATAATGTTTCCCAAAGCACCCTCGAAGAAATCACCACAATAATTGGAGAAGAAATCTGTAAAACTATACACATGCGCCAAGAACACGAAGGTTTTCAATAAAAAAGATCAACGTCCGACGCAATCTTCATTGTCAAACAAATAGAAAAATCTTTGGAATTCAGTAGGCCGGCGTTTATGTTTTTTGTCGACCAAGACCAAACCTTCCCACTAAGTCTGCTTAGTGGACATTCACAGAATAATGCGAGGAAAAACTAAATGCACATGGAAGCAAGCATGTTATTGCTATATTAATATAGTTAATATATGAGATCAACAGCCATCGCAGAACGAGTATAAAAGTGATAGGTCTAGGTCTAAATTTAACAAACATTTTAGCCTTATATTATTTTAAACGACTGTTAAGCATTAAGATCTCCCAAAAAAAATCTGTGCATAAACGTGCTACCAAAGCGTGTAATTTAAAAAGTGTTACCAATCAGATATTTGTCCAAAATGCATGTACCTGGAAATCAGAATAACAGAACGCGATCAGTAAGAAAAGGGAAAAAACAATTTTTGAGGAAATAGCTACTAAGAGATACAATAATTTAATATAGCGAAAGGGATATATAAAACATCTTTCTTAAAATTAAATAAAGTCCAAATACAGCGTATAAAATGAATGAATCCATAAACTAAACAACATTGAATATATTATTTTAGATCATCAAGTAAGGCAACAGATTGCTGAAATCGCTAACAAAAAGTTTAAAACTTATTGTAGATTCGTATTTGAATAAGGCACTGTGTCGAAAGAAAATTTATACAAGTTTATATACAATAAATACTAAGCTAATTCAAAAGTTCGCAGAGAGGAAATTATAAAATTATTTTATACACAATAAATACTAGGCTAATTGAAAAGTTCGCCGAAGAAAGGCAAAAAAAACTAAGTCCACTTAGCGTCTGACTTGTATCAAGCGGTTGAGTGGTCAGCGTCTGTTCACCAGTGGTGCGGCTAAGATTTAAATTCTGGAACTAACCCCTCCAGTCTTAACCTCTGAACCGTCATAGTTCAAACCTTTAATTCAAAGTACAAGATGAAACGTTCAAGTAATTACAAAATTACCCCAGGAGGTAAACAATCCGCTGCCAGTTTTGCTGGTACAACCAGATTTTCGGAATCTGGGGCGTCTGGGCTTAAAAGCAAAATTTTTCAGAGGGAGTCGGTCGGTCTGAAACCAAAAACAAAAACTTTCTTTTGCCAATTATAAGGAAATTAAAGCCGTGTTTGCCGCTGGCATGGTATATATATATATATATATATATATATATATATATATATATATATATATATAAATATATATATATATATATATATATATGCATGATCTCGGCGGCCAAGCGATGGGGCTATTTTGTGAAATTAGTTGCTGAACTTGGCTCACAATAAGCCCATGTTTACTCGGGAAATATGTGGTTATATGCCATCATGTTGAAAATAAAGGTCATCTGTATCGATTCCATCAAATTTTAGGACGAAAAATCTGCAAGCTTTGCCTTGTAGCTCTTGGTGTTGATGGTAACGTATCCAGGTTATAGGTGGCTCCTTCCTCATTTTGGAAGAAATAAGGACCGATGACACCTCTATGCCAAAATCTAGACCTAACTGTGATCTTTTGTGGATGCAAAGAACTCTCGTGTATCACGTGTGAATTAGATTTGCACCAATACTGACAATTTTATTTATTGACGAAGTCATTGAGCCAGAAATGAGTCTTATCGGAGAAGATGATTTTGCGATGGAATTCGTTGTTGGCTGCCATCATTTCGAGGGCCCAATCGGCAAATTCACGACGAATGTCGGTTGGAACGATAGTCAGTTGGCTTCAACTCTTGTGCCAGTGCCATCATATATAGGAATGCAAAGTTCAATCTCCGAATTCGCCAGGTTGTCATTGGCGCGAGGCCTAACTTTTGCGAGCGGCGAACAACCGAGACGTTGTTATTTTCGGCTATACTTGCTTGAACGGCGGCAATATTCTTAACGCTTCTGCCTTTTTTGTCGTACAGGCACCACACTATCGTGGAGAGTAAAATCATCTTTAGATTTTTTAATAACACGATTCATAACCTGCTCAGAAGGACCACCACGACCAATACCACCATGAGTCTGAATTGCTCGTTGAATAAAACTGGCTAATTTCTAAACGTTCTTCTAACGTAAAACGAACCATGATTTAATTACACCCCTTTCACAAGTCAAAAATCGGTAAATAAATATGGTAGCCATGTGTTGTCAAAGTTCCATAATCTCTAATGGTAGACCTTTTCTTTGGCAGATATATGTTTTCGTATTTACGTATTTGGTCACATTGCAGTGTGGTGGTCAATTTTTAGAATAGTGTCCTAGAATACTTGCCATATATTTTGTTCAATATTAATATGAATATGGTCGTTTTCTTGAAAAATATTTTTTGTCCACTACAACCCTATTTTGGTATTCAATATTTTACAGCCTGAATTGCGGCATATGGACTTGAATATTTTAATAAAAGTTAAATTTTGTGAAGGTGAAAAAAATGAAAATTTGTAATTTGTAAAAGACAGATGATGTTACTTCGCACTAAGGTTCTGACAAAAATTGATTCGAATGCTCTTAAAACGATCCAAAACCAAAGAGGAGACCGCACTCTTAACTACCAAGTCTTTTGATTACCTTAAAATTAAACAATTTGCACAATAATGAAAACTTGTGGTAATCAAGAACAGCATTTCTTTATCTAATCTTTGTATCATTTTAGTGGAGTTTACTGCTTAAAATTGGAATTAAACTAATACAAAAAAAGGAACAATAATATTTAATATATGTATTACAATTAATAATCATGATTTCGGTTGAAATCCTAATCAAAATCACTTATTGAAAAATCTTCTCTCTATAAATAACATCTAGATATTGAACGCAAAATATTAATTTATTTTATTGCATTTGCAGGTAAGCTGAATAATACACTAGCATACTAATAGTTAGGTAAGTTTTTTTTTACATATTTTCAATAAAAACCCATGGGCCCACAAAAGGCAATAATAAATTCGATGATAGATACGAATCTATTTCCACAAATTATCTATGATTTAATTGGAAGGTATTCGCGATTTATTGATCCTAAAATCTTCATATGAATTTAAAGGAAAACTTCTAAAAAAGTTCTTGACAGATTTTTCAAAACTCGCAGGGAAATTCCCGTTATGAATTAAATGGAACTCTTATGGCTTTTATGCAGTACATCCATTTAAGATATAATATACTGCAGCATAAAAAAATAATAATAAGGTGATATATATTCTCTGGAATGAATTTGTGTATATACCATGACTTTATTATAATAAACAATTGAGACATTCCATTACTATTTGATAAAAAAAATTAACAATGGATAGATCCAGGACGATTATTAGAACACTCTGTAAAAACTAGACTGTTTATCGATGTATATGGTCTGATTATTATCTTGCTAAAAGATAATATTTGGACCAGGAGTTTACAGATATGGCTTAATGACGGGCTAGATATATTTATGTAACATAAGGAGCTGCATTCAAACATTCTCTGAGGGTTCGAAAAAATCCTTCGTATTCCAAAATATCTACGATTAAACGTTCGTGAGTAAATCTCAATGACTCTTCAGGCTTCAGTTACATCGATTCACACACCGAACGTCTTCGTGAGATTCTGAGCTGCAATACCATTCTCATAGGGATAGGTACACTTCGAACAAAGGGTTGTTTAATACCAACAAAGCCACCTCGTCCATCTCGATTGCATCACATACCGCAGAATGTGGTTAGGTAGAGAACCTCGATTCTGTGAAGTCCTACTCGTGCTGCTGAACTTCTGAACTAGGATAAGAAAACCTCTGTAAAGTGAATTTTTCATAAGAATTTAGGTTTTTATATTGTAATCATGTGTTTTTAAAAACATGCGTATTCCTTAGACCACCTTACGTACGAGGGTTGAGTACCCGTGTTTGATAACAGATACTGCAGACTATTAAACGACCTCATGCTGAATTTCAGATAAATTCATAGGTTACTTTTTTTGACAGCCAGTTGTATCATTTGTGTTTCGTATTTCTCGATAGAATGGAAAAAACTATATCGATCCGTAATTCGTTTTTTTGGAAATTCGTTTGGATGGAAAAACATGCAAAGTGAAGATGGATGCTGTTTATGGCAACCCTTCACCATCCATGACAACTGTGAGATATCGGTTTAACCAGTTTAAGTGTGGCCAAACAACTGTTGTCGATGAGGAACGGCCAGTACGCCCGTCAGACATGGTTACCGAGGAAATGACAATGCGCGAAGTAGGTGTCCAGTACTGAATGGCAATCCAGATTTTAGATGATACGATAGATGTGAGGAAGGTGTCCACCCGATGGGTGCCGCGATTGTTTACGGTTGACAACAGGCGGGTACGACTAACAATGTCAAAGCAGCGTTTGGACCATTTTAAGCGAAATCCGCAGGACGTTTTACGTCGAGTCGTCGCCGTTGATGAAACCTGAATACATTATTACACGCCAGAGACCAAGAGACAGTCAAAACAGTGGATATGGAATAAGAAGGCAAAAACGGTTCCATCAACTGGAAAGGTTATGGCCACGATTTTTTTAGATTCTAGAGGAATAATCTTCATGAACTTTCCCAGGGCAGTACTACAGTGAGTTGTTGGACAGATTCGATAAGAAGTTGAAGGAGACGCGGTCCCATTTGACTAAGAAAAAGGTGCTCTTCCATCACGATAACGCACCGACACATTCATCTTTAATTGTCGCGTCCAAATTGCACGAACTGCGCTACGAATTACTTCTGCACCCACCTTACTCGCCCGACCTGGCATCCAGGGACTTTTTTCTGTTCCCTAACTTGAAAACATGGTTTGCAGGAAAAATATTCAGCTCAAATGAAGAGGTTATCACCGAGACAAAAACGTATTTTGGAGAGTTGAAAAATCGTATTTTTTTCGAGGGGTTAAACAAATGGCACCAACGTTTTGAAAAGTGTATATACCTAATAGGAGACTACGTTGAAAATAAAAATAATTCAAACACGGGTACTTATTGATCAACTCTCGTATAATTGAACCTATAATTGTTATATAGAGCAAAAGATTGGTTATATTTTTAGCCATTCTTTGCAGCAAAAAGAAAATACGAACATTCCATTTTATTTCTTTTCCAGGCAATAATTTAGTTAATTGGTTAAACAAACGTACTATAATCACAAAGGGACAAAAAGAAGAAAAGACTGATTATTAAATTGCAAAATTACTTGGATTGACTCATGCATGGATACGGAATTAACCTTCCTGAACATGAAAATACTATTTTTATTTTAATATTTAACTGAGATAGCCGATATTTGATGAAAATTCATTTTAAATAAAGGAACCGAGAGTGTCTAAATTTATGCTATATTTAAAAAAATTGTATGACAATTGTTTCAACAAGGCACTGTGCCATTGTTGCAATACGAAACTACAATATTAAAATTTTAAGTAAAAAAATATATAAAATGATAATGGTCGGGAATTCCATGTTCAATATCTAGACGTGCAATATAAATTAAATATTTTTTTCCCTTTATTTGGGTTTTTCGCCACTATCTAAAACTCAAATAATATAGATAGTGGCGAAAAACCCAAATAAAGGAAAAAAACTACCTATTCATTTGTCAAAATACCAAAGCTTTTTCTTTTCTTAATTTCTAGGCTGTCTAAGAGATTTCGTTTTTACCCTTGTTTTATATAAGGTAAAATTTTCAAATTTACGTTAAAAATGTGATTATCTGAAATGATAAGGTTAGCATAATGGGAATTATTGTGTTCCTTTATATAACTTCTTTTATGTTCGTTGGGCCTAATAAAAATGATCATTTTTGTGTTTACCAAACACAGACATTTGGACAAGAACCTCACTCAATGTAATAAACTCCTAATTTATTCGTTTGAATTTATTTTATTTTAATATTATTTTTAATAAAATATTCAAGATTACTATTTGTCTTAAAGGCAATATTTATATTGTTTGTCTTTGATAAATATTTTAAATCTAATTTGGTTACCACTCCTGTAAATATTGATGTTTTATGCTCGTTATGTTTGATATTTTTGACGGGATATTAAATTAGAAATTTTAACAATATTTAATAAAATTTTATATTAATTATTTTATTTATAATATTTCAATCATATCCGTTGTTCACTTCGATCTGTTATCTGCGATTCCTTGTTATATTAATCTGTTGACAATGGGATGTTAAAGAGTCTCAATATAAATGAATTAAATTCCGCCATTCTTTGTGAATAATGATGATATTATCTATTATGTATAGCTATAACTATATGAAATGGTTTATAAGATGTTGCAAACTCATTTCTATTGTGTTTTCTAGTAATTGTTAATAAGTTCTATTTTAAATGTATCCGTAACATTTCTGAAATTTTTATTACTAAGTCTATTATTTTGAAGTGTCATATGTACAGTAATACCGTTTTCTTTACACATGGTAGCTTTAAAACATATTCGTGGTTGATGGAATGAAACAAAGTGTATTTTTTGTTGCCACATTTAATGATAAAAACAATAAAAGTGGCAATTTAACATTATTTTTTAGCTAATATGGAGATGTATCAGTATTGAGAGTTTCCTCCTCTAGTTCTAACAGCTTGCATCCGTCTGGGCATGCTTTGCAGAAAATCTCTTATTATCTCTATTATAAACAGCGATTCGTAATGCTCTAATTGAATTAAGAACTGGATTTCCAGCTCGTATACGGTGTTTGAGATTATCCCATAGGTGTTCGGTGGGATTTAAATCGGGACTTAAAGGTGGCCAGTCAAACAACGGAATCTCGACTTCCTGTAGAACTCGACTGTTTCGGCGACATGTGCGCCAGCATTTTCGTGTAGTAACACAAATCTGTTATACCCAATAAAGCCACTATATGCTAGAACATATTCTTCAATGATGTTGTGGATGTACCAGTGTGTATTCATTCTTATATTCACCTCAACAAGAGCCGTACGACTTTCTCAACTGATGCCTCCCCATAGCATAATAGACTCTTCACCGAAGCTCGTGGTTTGCACGAGATTACGCACAGCATATTGTTCCCCAGTTCTCCTATAGATTCTATAGCGTCCATTAGGCTTCTACAATTGCATTCGTGTCTCATCGGAGAAAATAACTCAATTCACCTTTATCACAATCATCATGGATATTATGACCGGGATTTGTGATGTGGGAGAAGCCGAGGGGTTTTGGTAGGACGTTTTGGATTTAAAGAAACTTCCTTTTGCCTTCTTCTTACTGTTTTTGCACTAACATTAACTTGCCTTGCATTCAACAGTTCAGTTTTTGGATGAAGAGCTGTAAGTCTGCGATTTTGTAATGACTGAAGCTGTAAATAGCGATTATTCCTTTGCGTCGTGCACCGTTTACGTCCTTGTACAGGTTGCCGTATGTAGTTCCCTATCTCCTCGTACCGTTTTACTGCAGGTAGCTATTTTTTTTTGGTATGTTTTACTGCAGGTAGCTGCAGGTAACAATTTTAACAATACCTAATTCATTTAGATGTGCCATTACAAACAAAAAACACAGAATCCACACACAATAATGTACCAGCAATGTCATTTTATTAACCCATTAATGCACGAGGTTTCAAAAATATATTTTTTTGTTATTTCTTTCAATAAAACATTTAAAGAGATTGTAATAAGTAGTTAAAAAACGAAAAACTGTAATTGTCAATGTTTATTAACTTGTTACAAGGTTTCCCTTCAAAGGGAAACCACTCTTTGCAAAATGGACACATATTTTAAACATTAACATAATTAGAAATTAGAAAAACTGGGGAGAACCAACATCAAAATTGATTGTCTGGCATTTGCTGATGATCTAGCAATTTTAGCTCAAGATGTATTAACGGCACAGAAACAGATTGAAATCCTAAAAGAAACAGCAGAAAATGTAGGACTCCAAATTTCCTTTGAAAAGACACAATACATGACCTGCAACAGACTAAGAACGCCATTTCTAAAAACATAATATGGTAACATCAGACGAGTCTCTCAATTCAAATATTTGGGTGAAATAATCATGGAAAATGGGTTGGAAAAAGCGGCCAATAAGGGTAGATGTCAAAAAATGGAAACGGCATTGAGACTTACACAAAACATTTACAACAAAAAATGCCTATCTAAAAACACAAAACTGAGACATTACAACACAGTTATTAAGCCAGAATGTCTATATGCTGCGGAAACGCTCATTTTGAATAGAAAGAGGGACATCGAGGACATTGAAAAGAAGGAAAGAAAAATCATAAGAAAAATCCTAGGGCCTAAACAAATAAATAGCACAACATACCGACTTCGAGAAAACCAAGAAATCAAACAATACACAGAAATACATAGGGATATGAGAAAAAGAAGACTTAAGTTTTACGGACACATAAAACGGATGAATCCGAGTAGGTTAACTAGACAAATAGTCGAATTTTATGAAAATAGGAGTAAAGCTAAAGTAGAAATAATTAAATGGATTGCTGCAATTAAAGAGGACCTAAGATCAGCAAATATTACACAAAGTGAAATTCAGGATAGAGGCTGTTTCAGACACAAGGTTGACGTTTGGAAGGTTGGCCAGAGAGAAAAATGTAGGAAGACTGGAACAACTTGGTCTGACGAAAGGAAACAAGCTCACAGCGAAAGAATGAAGTCGGTATGGGCACAAAGGAAGGCTAACAACAACAAACGCCTCTAATTGTACTTCGCGTGGTCCACCAGGGCCCATACGTGAATAATAATAATAATAATAATTAGAAATTTAACTCGAATGGTATGTCTCGAAGCAACGTTTAAGATGAAGTCTCCAGTCAAATTGTGTATATGAAATTGCTTGTTCTTCTTGCAAACTTGACATCTCCTGTCTGATTCATTGTAATGTATGTGACTCCTAATGCAAGACTAGACGCAACTGGATATGGTGTTGTAGTTTTTCCCATAACTGGCTTCTTGCCATAAGATGTACGAAAACTAAGGGAGAACATATCTGCAGAAAACTAATAATGAAGCAGAATTAGGATCGTATGGCTTGAGTCTCTTCACGAGAACCCACGCATTTGAAACATAAGCATATAACAAATTTGATGCTATTGGCCAAAACCACTTTTGTTGCCGCATTCTTGTTCTGTACAATGCTATAAGCCCATCCATTTTGTCAACACCTCTCATATGCTTGTAGTAGTTTGCTATAATTTTAGGTTGTGGAATCCTTTTTTAGTTCTGGATTCCTTTCATCACCTGGAAGTTGTCACGATATCATTGGTCTCAAAATTCCATCCTTCAATTACACAAATGTAACATTTTCACATGAAGCAAAGTTGGAACTCCCTCTTGGTTCTGATTTCCAGTAGCTGGTTTCAGGAAGTCGCCAGTTTTCAGTGCGATTTTCCATAATTGTTCCAGTGGCACATATATTATTTTCGGATAAGTGGTTCAACAATTTTAGACTGGTGAGGTAATTGTCAAAAAATAGTTCATATCCGTTATTACCAGGAACCTGAGTCTTTTTTTCCTTTATTTGGATTTTTCGCCGCTATCTAAAACTCAAAAAATATAGATAGTGGCGAAAAACCCAAATAAAGGAAAAAAACTACCTATTCATTTGTCAAAATACCAAAGCTTTTTCTTTTCTTAATTTCTAGGCTGTCTAAGAGATTTCGTTTTTACCCTTGTTTTATATAAGGTAAAATTTTCAAATTTTCGTTAAAAATGTAAAGAAAGAATCACTGGGTAAAAACAAAAAACCAAACGGAGACAAATTTCTCAGTGATTCTTTTTTATAATAAATTTGCCTAACGAACAAAATTTTAAAGATATAAAAATGTTATAAAAAAATTTACAAACTTTTAGCGTTAACGTTTCGGAGGGTACTTTCCCTCCGTTTTCAAAACTAAACTAAAAAATAAATTATATTAATTTGTAATATATAAAGTAACGAGTGAAAGTAAATATATTTTTTTGTATATGTCAACGATACTTACATTGACAACAACATTAAGTAAGTATCGTTGACATATACAAAAAAATATATTTACTTTCACTCGTTAGGCAAGTTTATTACAAAGAAGAATCACTGAGAAATTTGTCTCCGTTTGGTTTTTTGTTTTTACCCAGTGATTCTTTCTTTAAATAAGAACAGGTATTTTTGATATTTTTTGAGTTTTAGATAGTGGTGAAAAACCCAAATAAAGGAAAAAAATATATTGTAACGTTTCTGCTGTTCGTTTGGGTGTGAAATTAAATTATCGTTCAGTCTATTACAAAAGAGTTTATTCACTAACTTAAAATGACAACACTGTATTTATTTTAACACACTATCAAACTACTCTAATTTATTTTTGACAATGTTATGGCGACCAACTCTAAACCGATGCTAAACTAAAACTATTTATAATGAATTTTCTTTCTTCTTTTTGCCGACTATGCCGCCGTCGGATCGTCGGCGGGTGGCTTTGAACAATCCGAAAGGACTTCAGCAGCTATACGGGGGCGCTCGTATAGCTGCTAAATCGTTACACTGCTCCCTCCTTAGAGACGTTTCGTCCCGAAATGTTTCTGGTCCATGGCGATATCGACAGGATGGCCCAAACTTGCAGTGGGAAGTTTGAAAAAAGTAGCAGCCGACAGTTCTACTGGTGCGGATTACATAAGGGTGATAGCAGCACACCAAGATCTTGACCTGTGTCGGCTGGAACAGTACTTCGAGCATGCTTCGTACTAACTTCCAATTTAATCCATCACGTCCACAAGCTATCTTCGGCATGGCGATCTTCTGGATGTTTCGGAGCGCTATAGCATCACGAAATTCTGACAGCACCCTCCACACGTCATAGTATAGGTTTGTGGTGAGACAACCTCTTTGTTACCAGGTAAAAAACGTCTCTGGTCATTCCGTCTTGGTCACTCTCAACATGAAGCACATCTCCAACTTTTGAATTCTTCCTCTTTAGGACCTCGACTTGAGCAAACTTCTTTCTGAAAACAGTCGCTATTCCTCTGGACATTCGTAAGTCGCTTGCCACACAGTGAGCCAGATCATAGTCGTGCGGTGTGGTAAACAGATCCCGGGATACCTCGGAGGTTACTTCATAACTCATTCTCCGTCCATTACTATACATGTCCATGAACTCATCAAAAGAACTTTTCAAAGCGGGAGAATCCATTTGTCGAACAGCTGTGTCTTCGTGGTGTCCTTCGTATGGTGCCAGTCGGTTGCTATGCACCACTTTAGGTCTACCTCCTCTGCACTTCTGGATTCGGTAAATTACGTCATTAATTCTGGTTATTATCCTGTATGGTCCTTCCCAAGATGCTTGAAGTTTGGGAGAATAACCTCGACGTCTCTGGGGGTTATATAGCCATACAATATCATCGGGGTTATATCCGCCTTCTTCACTCTTTACATCATAGGTCTTCTTCATCCGATCGCTAGCAGTTTGAATGTTAGTCCGGACTCGCTGATGGATATCATCCATCTTCCGACGTAAATTACTGACGTAATCTTCCCCGGCATTGTCACATCCTGGAGAGCAGCCAAATTTCAAGTCACAGGGTAGTCGGATTTCCCTACCCATAATCACGCTGGCTGGAGATGGCCTGTCGTTTCGTGTACGGAGGTTCGGTACCCTAAGAGGACCAGGGGAAGGAACTCATCCCAGTCTCTTTGGTGATCGGAGACTACCTTTGCCAATGAGCGGTTGCTGGTTCGATTCATTCGCTCTACCATGCCATCTGATTGAGGATGCAAGGGGGTCATTCGCGTCTTGTTGATCTTCAGGAGTTTGCATACTTCTTGAAATAAGATCGATTCAAAGTTTCTACCTTGATCTGAATGAAGCTCCAAAGGTACACCAAATCTGCAAAGCGATATTTTTGTCAAAGATTGACAAAAATATCGGCGATCGTTACGGCCTCTTGGTTTGGTAGAGCATAAGCTTCGACCCATTTGCTGAAGTAGTCCATGACTACAACAATATACTTGTTTCCTACTTGGGTTTCTGGATATGGCCCTGCTACGTCGATGGCAATTCTCTCGAATGGACTTCCGACATTATATTGTTGGATCGGTGTTTTCCGCTTTTTCACTGGTCCATTAACGGCAGGTGAAGGTTAACTGAAGGACCAGTTAATGGACCAGTGAAAATGCAAATGCAGTCTCGCATTTGCGGCACCAATCCGTAACGTCCTCCTTATTACCCAATCAGTAAAATCTCTCTCGAACTTTCTGCACGGTCTTCGTTATTCCAAGGTGCCCGCCAGTCGTTCCATTATGAATTTCAGTCATAACTTCGGGGATCCTTTTCTTCGGAATCAGAACTTGCTTCCGTTTTTCATGTCCGTTCGCAGCTTCTACAACTCTTCTCAGAACTCCATCATCAATAACGATAGAGTTCCATTGCGCCCAGTATGACTTGACGGTTGGTGAGTACGGCGCTACTTCTTGCCAGGTAGGTCGACGTCCGTCTTTCTTCCAGGCCATGATGTGACTCAGCTCCGGATCCTGTTCTTGATCTTTTCCGATTTCTGCAGGCCTCCAATAATCATCCACCATGGTCATTCTGAGTACTGTCCCCTCTTTGTCCTCCATCCGCTGACAATGTTTGCAGTCATCTGTGCAGGGCCTTCGCGACTGTGCATCTGCGTTTCGGTGTGAAGTACCAGCTCGGTGTTCGATGGTAAAATCAAACTCCTGTAGCCTTTCAATTCACCTCGCTACTTGGCCCTCAGGATTTTTGAAATTTAGAAGCCACTTCAACGCTGCATGATCTGTTCTCAGTAGAAACTTTCTACCATACAGATATTTGTAGAAATGTTCTACTGATTTCACTACGGCCAGCAACTCGCGTCTAGTCACGCAGTAATTTCTCTCTGGCTTGGATAGGGTCTTACTGAAAAACCCGATGACCTTCTCTTGGCCGTCCTGGGTCTGCGACAAGACGGCTCCTAATCCAACATTACTGGCATCGGTATCCAGAATTAACGGTCCATCGGATTCGGGGTAGCTCAGAACTGGTGCATGCGTCAGAGCGTCTTTGATATGTTCAAATGCTTCCTGGCCTGCGCTAGTCCATTGGAATTTTCGGTCTGCTTCGGTCAAATGGGTCAGCGTTTTTGCAATGTTGGCAAATTCTCGTACGTACCTTCGGTAATAGGTACACAAACCCAAAAAACTCCGTAGTTGATGTTTGTCTGCGGGTACTGGCCATTTCTTCACGTCTTCGATCTTCTGCGAATCCACAGCAACTCCCTGCCCGGAAACAATATGGCCCAAGTATGGAACCTCCTCTTGAAGGAGATGACATTTCTTCGCGCTCAATTTTAGACCAGAACCTCGTAATCGCTGGAAAACCTCTTGCCGGTTTTGAATGTGATCGTCAAATGACTTACCGATCACGATGATATCGTCAAGGTATACCAGGCAGGTCTTCCAAGAGAGTCCATTCAGTATTGTTTCCATTAACCTCTTGAACGTTGCTGGTGCATTACAGAGGCCAAATGGCATTACTGTAAACTGCCATAAACCAGAGCAATTGTAAATGCGGTTTTCTCTCGGTCTTCTTTCTTGACCTCCACTTGCCAGTACCCACTTCGTAGATCCAGGGTTGAGAAAATCTTCGATCCAACCAGAGTATACAAGGTGTCGTCTATCCGGGGGAGTGGATAACTGTAATTCTTCGTCACGTTGTTTAATTGACGATAATCGAACCAGAAACGGGTAGATCCATCCTTCTTCTTTACCAGTACAACAGGTGACGCCCAGGGACTGGTTGACGGCTCAATAACTCCATCCATCTGCATGGACTGTACGATCTGGTTGGCTTCTTCTCGTTTAGCGAGCGGTAATCTTCTGGCTGGTTGTCGGATGGGACGGGCTTCACCGGTGCTGATGGTGTGCTGTACTGCTGGTTCGACCCTTATTACCTTTTCCTATATCAAACGTGTCCTGGAACTTGATCAAAAGTCTTCTCAGCCTGTTTTTTTGGTTTTTGTCCAATTGTCCCGATGATGGGTCCAATAGTTCCGTTAACTCTTTTGGTAGTTCTCGCTCTGGCTTAACTTCGGTATTAATGTTTCTTGCAATGGAAAGGATCGGAGAACAGTATCCTAGAATCGTACCTTTCTTCAGAGACACACTGTAGTAGTTAACGTTCATTACTCTCACCAGTACCTGTCCCTCAGTACATACCACCGTCTTTGCTACTGCCAGTCCGCGTCCAAGTTTACTGTCAGCATTGAGAGGTTCAAACATGACAATGTTTCCATTCACCGAACCCTCGTCCAATTCGCCTGACAGTATAACTTCACTGCGCTCGGGTATTGACGCATCTTTTGCGAGCGTAACTCGGACTGTTCCTTCCTCTCTTCGGTGTAGAACAATTTCTTCTCCATTAACCGTCAATGTTCCTCTCTTAAAGTTTAATCCAAAGCCTTCTCTGCTCATGATGTCCATTCCGAGGATGATTTTATCTTCTATGTTAGCGACCAATGTCCGGTGGTGAATTAGGGTATTTCCAATGTAGAAGTTAATGTCTACTTCTCCCTGTACGGTGGCGGCTTCTCCGGTAGCAGTCCTCAATCGCCATTTGGTTGGTTGTAGTGACGTGGACTTTTTCACAATGTCGGGTCGGATGATGGTTTTAGTGGCACCGGTGTCCAATAGTATAGGATGTTCTTTGCCATTTATCAATCCATAGACAAATACACTATCGACTTGGTGTTTAATGGATGCCATTTTAGCCATTCGGGACGGGGCGTATTGATGACTGGCCAACGATTGCCCCCTATCGCCGACCACTTTTAGTTTCCCGACGCCTGACCCCTTCTTTTATGACCCCTTCTTCCACATGTCCAACATCGAATATCGTTTCTATCAAACTTGTCTATTGCCCGGAACGTGGCTGCGTCTTGGTGACTCGCGTCTCCAGCGTCTTCGTCGCCTGAAATGTATCGTATCCGTGTACAGCTTCTAGAAGTTTCGATGGCGGATTGATACTCTAGGGCACATGCGAAGGCTTCAGAGAGCTCTTTCGGTCGGGCTAAGATCAACGCCTTTCTCGTCTCTTGATCTCGAAGACCATCCGAGAATGCTTGTACGGCCAAACGTTCTGTTGCAGACTTTTAGATATCAGAATATGCAAGGCGGCACAATTTAGCAATGTCGGCCTCAAATTCTTGCAGAGATTCATTGGACTTTTGTTGGCGATTTTTTAATTGAGTTTGATAGACATGTTCAAATTGAGATTGGCAGTATCTTACCTCCAATCTCTTAACTAGTTGTTCGTAATCGTCCTGCTCGGCTGGTGAAAGGACTTGTAATATATCAGTTGCATCGCCTCTCAAAGCTAAAGTTAAGGCAACGGCTTTCTCTTCTGGCGACCATCCATTTACCTTTGAAGCAGCCTCAAACTGCTTGAAATAATTAGCCCAAGACGTTTTTCCATCAAACTGAGGTGGCTTCATCCTAATCTTTGCAGTTTTTGAGTTACTACTACAGGCTAGATTTGTTATTGTACCCTGCTTCTGTGTTTCCAGGAAGGTAATCCTTCTTTCAAGTTTTTGTTGGTTTGCTTGTACTATACTTTCCATATCTTTTTCAAGTTTTTGTTGGACAGCTTGTACCTTACTTTCCATATCTATTATTTAGATTTTAATTTCTCCCATTTTACTCTCCACTTCTGTTGTTATGTCGGTTTTCATTTCTCCCATTCCATTTTCCAATTTTCCCCTTAGTTCCATCGAATCCTGTCTGATTTTAAACATCATTTCCTCAACACTGTTATTACTCTGCTTCATTTCCTCTTTAAGACTATCATTACTCTGTAACATCTCTTCTTTAAGACTGTTTAAAAGTATATTAATATCTGTTGGTACTTCAAAAAACTAATTAACTGGATTCTCACCTTCTTGTACGAGGGCGTCCCTCAATCTGGCCTTTAACACGGCTTTTGCTCCTGCCGTGCTTTCATCCCGTTCTTCCAACTCTTCACACCCCACTTTCACACCCAATTTCACACCCCACACCTGACACCAAATGTAACGTTTCTGCTGTTCGTTTGGGTGTGAAATTAAACTATCGTTCTTTAATTATTAAACTAGTCTATTACAAAAGAGTTTATTCACTAACTTAAAATGACAACACTGTATTTATTTTAACACACTATCAAACTACTCTTATTTATTTTTGACAATGTTATCGCGACCAACTCTAAACCGATAGTAAACTAAAACTATTTATAATGAATTTCCTTTCTTCTTTTTGCCGACTATGCCGCCGTCGGCAAAATCTATTGTCGGCGGGTGGCTTTGAACAATCCGAAAGGACTTCAGCAGCTATACGGGGGCGCTTGGTAAAGAATCGTTACAATATGAACACGCCACAATCATTCAGACATTAACCTGAGTCTTGTGTAGTAAGTTATTACCACATCTCCACCAAGGCCAAAATGTTTTTCGGAGTCGCATTTGTCCGCATAGATTTCAAAAGAAATCATATAACGGCAGGTGTACACTTAGCCCGGTCTTTATATCCAAAACGTATGGGTTTATATATTGCTATATCCCTTTATATATTGTTTGGCATAATGCTTGCCATAGTAGGGAATCATGCTCTCGTCAATTGATAGGGTCTCTTCTAGACCACCGTGATATCTAAAATTCCGATTCAATGGTTCAAGCAAAGGATGAAGTTTATAAAGTCTGTCGATCTGGCCAAAGTTAACATTATCATTGAAATGTAAATGTCGTAGTACATTTCAAATTTATTCAAGCGCATCTTCGGTACGTCTTCAGAGCAACTCAAATATAACCTCTTGTTCGGATAACCCGAGAAAAGCATTGCCACAAGTAAAACATAAAATTCGTCTTTATTTTATTTTAACTTTATGGTCTGCATAGGACCACTCTAGTCAAGTTATGGTTCAGGTCCTTCTTTCTCTTCTCAGCCCAATACTTCTTCATCCACTCTGATCGTAATTTCCTTTCCTCCTCCGGAATCACTCTTCCTGTCCTCTGTCTGTTGATCCTTGCCTGTAGTGCTGTGTGTTTGTCCTGCAATATCTTAAGTGCATCTGACTTGCACCTTAAATCTTCCATTGTGATGTGCAACTCTCTCATGTCTTCCTTAAGTTCTGTGATCCATCTAATATTGCTCTTACTATTCCAAAATTTCTCTATTATTCTCCTACTGATTCTACTTTCCGGTGTCCTTACTAGATGCCCCAAGAAAGATATTCGCTTCTTTCTCATAGTGCTCGTCACTGGTTCTATTTCCTTATAGACGGTTTCATTGGAAGCCAGTCTCCAGACTCCATTTACTTGATAATTTTTATTCAAACAAGTTCTCACTATTCTCCTCTCTGTCTTTAGTATTCCATCTATTGCAACGGTGTTTGTTGTTTTGAATATTGTTTCACATGCATATGTAATTTGAGGTTGAGTGACCGTTTTGTAGTGTTTTAATTTGGTTGCTATTGAGAGACATCTTTTGTTGTATGTGTTCTTGGTCACATGCTGTGCTCTAACCAGTCTATCTATTCTACTTTGCCATGCTGGTTTTTCATTCAAATTGTATGTGATTATTTCACCTAAATATTTAAATCTTTCCACAATTTTTATCTCTTGGCTACCCAGTTTAATTTTGTTTACTAATGGAAGTTGAGTTGACATGATTTCTGTTTTTTCAAATGAAATTTTCAAACCAATATTCTGAGCTATTTCCTGTAAAGATTTTATTTGTTGTTTTGTTTCCTGAATGTTATTGGCCAGAAGAGCTAGGTCATCAGCAAACCCTAGACAATTCAAATGTATGTTGTCCTTTTTGGTTCCAATTTTTATATTTTTTGGGTTGTTCTTGTACCATTCTCTCATTATATACTCCAGTGCACAGTTAAAAAGAAGAGGTGATAATCCGTCACCCTGTCTCAAACCAGTTTTTACCAAGTATGGTTCAGAAAGTTCTCCCCTGAACTTAATTTTAGAAATTGTATTAGTTAGAGTAACTTCTATCAATTTGATCAGTTTTGGGTGAAGTCCAAAATGTCTTAAAATTTTTAATAATGATGGTCTGTGGATGGAGTCGTATGCTTTCCTGAAATCTATAAACGTTATCCAAAGGGGGTTGTTTCGTTTTCTATAATATGCCATGACTAGCTTCAAAGTAATTATTTGTTCTGTGCAGCTTCTCCAGGGTCTGAAGCCTCCTTGGTATTCACCTAGCTCTTGATCTAGTTGTTGTTTAATCCGATTATATAGTATCTTAGAGAAAATCTTATATGTGCCGTCTAGTAAGGAAATACCTCTGTAGTTGTCTGGATTACTTCTATCACCTTTCTTATGAAGTGGGTTGATTATAGCTGTTGTCCATTGTTCCGGGAACTTTTCTGATATCCAAACCTTATTTAATATCATATGGAGGGAGGTCTGGGTTGTACTTCCGGCGTATTTCCACATCTCTGCAAAAACCTGGTCTTCACCACATGCTTTGTAGTTTTTCATTTCCTTAAGTGCTGTTTCAACTTCTTTTGCTGTAGGTGGGTTTATATTTTCCGGTTTAGTTTTTATAGGGGTCTGTGTATCAATAGATAAAAGTTCCTCAGGTTTATCACAGTTCAAGAGCTTGTTAAATGCTTCTGCCATGATCTCTGCATTTTCCTTATTATTATGTGCTATTTTTCCATCCATATTTTTCAACAATAATGTAGGGGGGTTGTATTTTTGCAATTGTTTATCAAAGGCCTTGTAATAATCTCTCGAATTTGTTTTATAATAATTTTCCTCTATTGAGTTTATTAAATCTTTTTGATACTGTCACTTAATTTTTTTAATGATTTTGGTGAATTCTTTTCTGACATTCTTGAGGTTAGTGGCGTTTTCTTCTGTTTTGTGAGTTTGAAATTTCAACCAAGCTTGATGTCTCTCCTCATGCATTTTGTCACAATCAGAGTTCCACCAGGCATGTCTCTTCCGCGGATTTAATGGGGCTAGATCTTTTGCATTCTGTTTAAGAATTGGTATTAGTTCCTCCAAATTGTCTGTTAGTCTTGTGGCTCCTGTTCTTTTCTGGTATTGGTCATTCTGGATTAACTGATGAGGGTCGTCCTTTTCTCTCCCTCTGTGTTTTGTCTCTTCCTTCTTAAAGGGGTAAATTTAATCTTGATTTTTATTAAGTAATGATCTGAGCCGGTGTCCGTTCCTCTTAGAACTTTGACATTGTGGATTTCCTTGTGAAAGAACTTGTCCATGCACACGTGGTCCAGCTGCCATTCCCCTTTTGTCCAGTCAGGATGTTTCCAAGTTTTGAGTTTATTTGGTTTTCTTTTAAAATATGTAGACTTGGAGATGAGTCCATGCGTTCTACAAATTTCGATGATTCTTTGGCCATTTCTATTAGTATATCTATGAGGAGCCCACTTTCCAACTACATCTCGATACTTCCTTTCTTTTCCCAATTGAGCGTTAAAGTCCCCTATAAGGATCTTGACATGATTCATATTTACTTTATTCATTGTCTGATCAAGGAGATCCCAGAAATTATCTACTTCTTGCATAGTTTTTGTTAGGAAGTTTTTTTCATTAGTGGGGGCATGGGCATTTATGATGGTGTAAAATTTGTTTGTGGTTTGTAAAGTTATAGTTGCAATTCTCGGTGAAATGGCTTTAAACTCAATTATGGAATCTATGATTTTCAAATTTACTATAAATCCTGTACCAAATTGGGGGCATTGCTTCATGACTCTTTGTCCTGGCCTCCCATTGTAAATTCTATATCCTTGTGATTCAAACGGATCTTCTGTTGAATTTCTCATTTCTTGGAGCCCTGCCAGTAAAATGTTTTGCCTGTCTAATTCATCTGCGAAGTTCTTGAGTTTTCCGGTTTTCAGTAGAGAATTTATGTTATGTGTTGCGATGTAGTTAATATGCTTATGCTTGATTCTGAATACATGTGACTTCGAATGCTCCGATTCATTCTTGCCTTCTAGGTGACTACCCACCGAATCCGATGTAGTCTTCTCCTTCCTCGAGGGGTTGGACGGTGGAAATTTTTTCCTAAAAGACCTTTCCATATCTGACTGTCGAAGGTTATCAACCTTAAGTGGAGCAAGCTCCAAGTTACAACTACGGTTGTTAACCATAGAGGATATTTATTCAGCCGCCACTAACATGTGAAACAGACGCTGTTGGGTACCGCCACTAACATGTGGAACCGTCGTACCCTTTGGTGCTAGTTTTGGTCCGCCCTGGGTATTTTATTTCCCCAGTACCCACCATATCTGGTGAGCATTCCACTATCCGCCACCTGTGGAGGCGCCCGGTAGGAGACTAGCAAACTCCCGCGGGAGTCTTAGTGATATTTAGCTGATTATTTTATTATTCGTCTTTAGTGATATTTAGCTGATTATTTTTTTGCTGTTCATAGCGATTTGTTTCCTGAACAATTCTTGATGTCAGTTCTTCGCCAAAAAAATAGAAGAAAAAATCTGCAGGAGTTTGAGCAGCTTTAGCCTCTAAAGATGACTCGCGAGGCACATACAATTTATTTGTAGAAAAGTTAGGAAGTCTTTTTTTCCACTTGTACGGCTTTTTGCTTTGATTTTCTGTCAACTTACGTTTTCGGTTTGTGCTTATTTTGGGGCCACCACTCCGTCCAGCCCATGGAAATAGTCGGAATATGGAATAGTTCATCAAACTCATCTTACTTCCTATTTCTTACTTCACAGTTTTGCTGTAGTATTACACGGTACAGGTGATTTGCAGCACCAATGTGTTTGTTGTCTGATTTATCATTATCTTTCTCGGTGTCTGCCTCTGGTGGTCGGAAATTCCACTATAGACGTCCAGATCAGTTTGGTTATTGGATTCCTTATCATCTTGAACCAAAGAAAGAAGCTCGTGTAACGATAATCTGCAAAAAAAATGTATAATTGTTGCGTTTTGTATTAGACCATACTGCATGGAGTCCCTTAAAAGGGACGGTACAAATATACACTAATATTATTAGAAACAAATTGTGCAAATTGCAGGTGCGACCAAACTACTAGTAATAACGATCTTTTGCCAAAATTTGAACTGCCTAGTATCATGAAGCTTTCATATAAGAAATAAAAATTTACCCTCAATTTTTCGTTGCATTCGGGATCCATAGCCAGGGAAATACCAGAAATAAGTTCATACACCGATTTGTGTTTATAGACTGACCTGCACATGGCTTACTAACTCTTTAAATACATCAAGTAGTCTAAAATTAGATTTAGTATACACTGCATCTTGAAAACATTGGGCGTCCCATATGAGGGACTTTATGCCCTAATGGGTTAATGTAAAACAAAAGAACAACTTTATGAATCGCCAAAGTACACTATCAGAAACCGGCATAATTGTACAGCAATGATAATTATTTTATGAAATGCGATGTAAAAACTTTTAGATATCCATATAAGAGTTAAACAGTACTTAAATGCATACGACGCTTCAAAATAACAGACTTAATATTATAATATTTCACAGATATTAGTCAAAATTGAAAAATAACCCTTATAACAAATATGCAATATTTTTAAATGTATAAATATATTATTTATCAATATATTCAATATAAAATATATGAAAATTCAGTCTTCACACTTCATTGTTGTGTCTTTCATATGAGATTGTGGAACCCAACAGTTGTGTGTATGATGATAATCAGCTACTGTTGTCTTTCTTATTGGACGCAGTCGAAGGAAATCGAACACTGCATATATTTATATATATATATATATATATATATATATATATATATATATATATATATATATATATATATATATATATATTCCTATTCTATATCTTGAGTATTCTTAAATAAAATAGCTCTGAATAATTACGTTATGAAATACATAACGCTAGATTTACGAAACTTATTATCCAAGACTAAAAAGCATATTTAGCATAAAAAATAATGATTAGCGACCGTCACATGCCCAACACCAGTCAAATAGGGCAATTTAAGGTTGTGAGCCAATTCGTCTACTTTGAGCTTTAATATCGAACGTAGGAGTAATTCATGAGATCAGAAGAAGATGCAAAATGGCAAGAAATATAATGCCGAATTTGCAGAAGATTTAGAGAGATAGGGACATAACACAGAAAACAAAGGAGCAAATAGTGTTTCCAATATTGCCATATCCCGCTGAAACATGAACCATTAAAAAGCATAAAGCTATAACCCATAAAGCTATCTCAAATATTCATGAACGAATCCTAAAATTATTTGGCCACTTTGAACGCAGGAACAGCAATAACCTGGATAGACTGGTAGTACAGGGATCAGTGGAGGGTTCGAGATCGCGCTGCAGGCCTACAAAAAGATTGAGACAGGCCAAATTAAAGACCTAACGGGTACATCTCTCCACTGTGCAACTAAGGAAGGTAGAAATAGAGAACGCTGGCGGGAAGTAGTCAGGATAGTACCCGAATGGAATGAGTTTCCATAGGTCACGACTCTTCTGTAAAGCAGAATAAGAAGAAGTGAACACATTTGATTTGCTCTTTTTGATATCCACATTTCCGCTTCCTTTCTTGAAGCCTAACTTGAAGAGACTTTTATTTCACAAATGCAAAATTCTTTATAAACACATTAAAGTTGATAGATATATTCCTTCTCCAAGTTAAAATTTTTAGGTTTATATTCTGCTGATTATATTATTATTAGTTTGTTGTTCATAAATATATATATATATATATATATATATATATATATATATATATATATATATATATATATATATATATATATTCCTATTCTGTTTCTTACGTATTCTTAAATAAGTTAATTGCCAGTCAAATACATAACGCTAGATTTACGAAACTTATTATCCAAGACTAAAAAGCATATTTAGTATAAAAAGAATCACAAGTTCAGTATTAACAAGAAAATGATTGTTGAAATACGACAGATAATTAAGAATTTCCGAATGCTACGTTCTGCTCTTCTGCTTCTGCTGAAATCGTCATTGTGAATGTTCGTAGTTGACTGATAAGGCAATAGACGTAGCTTAATTATTCGGAGGGAAAATTCGTTTAAATTTTGCGAAATAAGGAAACTATTCTCACGAAACTAAATAACGAGGTAAACCTCTAATTTGACATGGCTGAATTTCATTATGTACATGCAGTCAGCTTGTAAAAACTTTTTTTTAAGGACGCTCTTGTTTACGACGTACAATAAAAAACCTCAGAAAGTTTATTATTTGTTTTTTAGCATGAAATAAGCTGTGGCATTCGCCTTTTGAACGATGACGTGGCTTAAGTCAACTGTAAAAATTGTCAGTCAAATTGGATGAATTTTCAAAGGACGGTATAAAATATTTAAAAACATGGAATAAAAAAAAGGTATCCTAATAATTTTTGAATTTATGAAATTCGCATTACGAAGTACTATAGGAACATACTCGGAGCTTTTCAAATCATATTCTACCGAATAAATCAAATCTAAATTTTAATGCCTATATCATCTTCATTGTATATCCTGAAAATGATAATCAGCTGGACAGTTTCCTTTAATAATGAATTCCAATATGAAAAAGAAGAGGGACAATTATTTTTTCTTTATATGGGTTTTTCGCCACATCATAAAATCAATTGGAATAATTCCAAAACGGTATTATGAGTCGGTAACAAAATACAGAAGATTAAAAGAAACTTCTATAATTAATTTAAATTAAAATAACTGTATTGCTATGCCTTCGGTAGATTTACATTCAATATGGATCCCGATTCTAAAGAATACAATTAACAACATTGAAGTATTTCAATACACAATTGCAATCACACCTCACCTATATATTTTTTTGATAGTATGTCACTGTCATTAAAAACTAATTGTCAATGTAAGTATCATTGACACACACAAAAATATATTTACTTCCTATCTTTTCAGAATTTATAGAAATTAATATAATTTATTTTTAGATTTGTTTTGAAAACGGGAGGAGAATACTTCCCGAAACGTTAACGTTAAAAATTTTTTTACATTTTTTATATTTTTAAAATTTTGTACGTTAGGCAAATTTATTAGAAAAAGAATCACTGAGAAATTTGTCTCGGTTTTCCAGTGGCTTCTGTCCTCCAGTGACCTAACATCTTTAACTTACATCTTTAACTTACACCAACCACAAGATATCTCCCGAAAATTGAAATTTATTTAGTCTTAGGTGTGGTAGAATTTTGCATTTGTGAAATCAAAGTCTCTTCATGTTAGGCTTTAAGAAAGGAAGGGGAAATGTGGATATCAGAAAGAGCAAATCAAATGTGCTCATTTCTTATTATTCTGCTTTACAGAAGAGTCGTGACCTATGGAATCTCATTCCATTTGGGTACTATCCTGACTACTTCTCGCCAGCGTTCTCTATTTTTACCTTCCTTGGTTGCACATTGGAGAGATGTACCCGTTAGGTCTTTAATTTGGCCTGTCTCAATCTTTTTGTAGGCCTGCAGCGTGATCTCGAACCCTCCATTGATTCCTGTACTACCAGTTTATCCAGATTATTGCTGTCCCTGCGTTCAAAGTAGCCAAATAATTTTAGCATTCGTTCATGAATATTTGAGATAGCTTTATGGGTTCATCAATTTCTTAAAGAACGGATGCGTGTGTTCGTCTGGAAGTCCATAGAAAGTGAAGGACCCGTCCCCAGCACCAAAGTTCAAAAAATCAATGCGTTGAGGTCGTGCTTTTTAATGGTTCATGTTTCAGCGGGATATGGCAATATTAAAAACACTATCTGCTCCTTTGTGTTCTGTGTTATGTCCCTATTTCTCTATATTATCTGCAAATCCGTTATATTTCTTGCCATTTTGCATCTTCTTCTTTCAATATTAAAGCCCCAAGGTAGATAAATTAGCTCACTACCTTAAATTGCCCTATTTGACTAATGTTAGGCATGTGACGGTCGATAATCATTATTTTTGTTTTCTCCTCGTTTATTTTAGTCCGCAAAGATGGCTTTCATCCTATTTTGTAAGAGGTATATTGTCATTGGCATACCTTAAATTAGTTATTCAAACAATTCCCGATAATCAAGGAAACAGAGGTATACAGAACTTCTCTGGCTTTTTCGATTATTTGTCGAATGTTGAATATCTCTTCCGGTGTACCTCTCCCTGGAACGAAGCCAGTCCGTTTTGGGGGAATCTACCATGATAATTAGGATTTTAAACCAGTTCTTTTACTAGAACCTTCGGTGTGAAATACTAAACTCAAAGAGATTTACCACTAAATACCAAATAATTTTTTTAACTTCTCGACGCACGTTATAATAACCATGTTAGGATCATCAGATGATGATTTAATCTATGATAAATTGAATGTGTATTGTTTTGGTTTTTATCTATAAACCATTCACAATATGTTTTCCTTTCAGAAAAAAATCAGTGGGTAAGAGGGCTTTTACCCTTTGCACATGATAAAGGTAAAGTAACCACTCTTGTAGTGTTTTATGTACAGTCCAATGAGAAACTCCCAACTTGTCGCGCAACTCTTTCAGTTCTTCTGGAAGAATCCTGTTCAACCAGATGTAAAACTTATTTTTCGCTGCCGTCCACATTCTTGAAATTTTGGAACCGCACTGCCCGTATCCAAAAGTATTTGAGACACGTGGATCAATGTATGCTGAGCTGAAAGCGGCTTTTCAAGGTATTGCCCTTAATTCGAGGTATTGCCCTTAAAGTAGGGATGTGACATTGAATGAAAAAAATAGATTAATTAATAATCGATTTTTCTTCGTTACCTATAAATCGATTTTTAAAAATCTATTTTTTTACAGAAAATAATCGATTCTTCGGAAAAATCAATTTTTTTTTGAAAATCTGGATACTTTTCTATATAATAATAAAACCAAACTAAGTGGTCTTAAGACGAACAAATATGGGTATCTATAATTGGGTTGGGTATCTATCTATGATGAATTTTTCCCAGGATAAATTAGTACGCACAGGTTACTAGGAAATAATCCCCATCAGCATAAGATGTCATGTTTTATAAACGTAATTTTTAAGGAATAGACGACGTTATATAAAATACAAATTATATTAATACTTTAGTAAAATAAAAATAAACGAAAACGAAATAAACAAAAAAAAACAAACTTCTGTTCTCAAAACTAAAAGTAAAAGTTCAGAAAACCAACTTCTATTTTAAAAATTTAAACAATAATAAAACTAAAAGGAATAATTGCCATAAATCTTGCCGTAAAAATAGGCGTTAGAGAGTTTAAAAATAATAATTTTGGTCATTTTGGTATTTTCCCTAAGATACGGTTTTGAGTTTTCCGTACAATATTCCCTGCTTTGGAAAACAGCCTTTCGGCTAGCGCAGAAGAGGCCATCACCGGTAGGTGCTTTAGAACCAATTCGGGTAGCTTAGGAAAAGCTCCTACGTAGTTCTTCCATACAGCGAGATCGAATCTGCTTTAAGACTCGATAACGGAGCCGCAATATAAAGGTCCAATTCTGTATTTTCGACCCATGACATGCTAGATGCTATTATGTTTTCATAGTGAGCCTGCCAAATATCTTGCTCGTTGACAGCCGCTGCTGATGAAGGAGATGATTCAGAAGAGGTCTCATGAGCTGACAGAACTGAAACATCATTGTTTTCGGTGTTTAAACATTTGTTTATATAATTTATTGTTTTCGACAAGGCTAACGCCTCATCCAAATTGATCTTTTTGAATCTAGGATCCAAAAACGTTGCAACCGAGAAAAGGTGCACTATTTGGATGTTGTAGAATCTTTTGCTTAATTCTGTTTGCAAAGAATATTTCAATTGATTTACCAAGTTCTCAAAAATTTGATAATGGGTATTGCGTTACTTGCGTTACTAACTGTCAGATATTTTTCCGCACTAATTTCCTCGGTGAATTTTCCAATAGACTTTTTTTTATTTCTTTCAGCACACCAATTTCGTTACCTTGAAGCAATTGGGATGCATTAGAGTGATTTATCAAAATAGATCCTATTGTGCTACTCATTAACACGAATTGTTCAACCATATATGATTGCGAGTTCCGCTTTGTCGTCACGCCCCCTATCAACTGTTTCAGTTTTCCTTCGGAAACATTTTCACGCATTTGTGCTTGTCGCAATTCTTCCGCGTTTATACCACTCTGGAACCAAGTCACTATTTTGCGGATTGTCCAGTAAAAGTTTTATGTCAGTTGTAGTTACTGAATTTTTGTGCGGCCAAAAGTTATTTCAATAGGTTTAACTATATTGGCGCCATTTTCAGTAGTAGCACTAACAATTTTTTCGCGAGACAAACCCCAATATTCACAAATTTTATTAATCATCTCTGACATAAATCATCATGATTCATCAATTTTCAATAAAGAAAATAAAAAATAAAACTGTTTAATCGACGGAATAAAAATGTTCTCTAGTCTGTACCGCTTTACCGATGGTACCTAGCCCTACCTGTTTCAAACCTATACATACAGATGGTGCCGATCAATCAATTTGTTCACTGAACGGGAACAAACTTCTTCCATCCGGGCATAGATGCGCTGTTTATCAAAAAAACGATTAAAATATATATTTTACATAATCGATTTTTGTAGTTCAAAAAATCGATTATTAAAAATCGGTTATTTGAAAAAAAATAATCGATTAATATTAAAATAGATTATTTTTTCACATACCTACCTTAAAGACGCCTAGCCCCTTCGGAATGTTAGAGAACTTCGCTGTAAATAAAACGCATATCCTGATATTCGCGTAAAGAATATATTTTTGATTATAAATCGACATTAACTGCATGCACACTGAATTGTAATAATTTTTGTTCCAGTTTTAAATTAAACTTATGTTAACGTTTTGGTTTTGGTATGTTAGTTATGTTAACAACAAACATAACTAACATAACATAACGTTAACATAACATCACGACTAATATAGGGCACGATACTTAATTAAAAAAAAAATAATAATGCCCATCAGTTTATTTGTAGGTTATTTAATAAATAATAACCAATTAATATTTGCCAAATGTGCTTATTCACATATTTGGTTTGAATTCTGCGAGCAGTGAAACAGTGCGGACGTATACCTTCGCTCCGTTATCGGTTTTACAGTGGCAAAAAGAGTGCGTCAATATTCTATGAATAAAAATAGAAACTGAAGTTGAACGGGACAATATTTAAAATCACAAGTGCGGTACAAATTAACATTTTAATATTGCCTGCCCGTCGGGGCTGGCAAATGGAACAATGACATCTCAAAAACGTAACAGTGACCACTTATCTCCACCGTTAAACGATATACAAAAACGATGCCAGTGGGATCCTAAAAATATGTTAACCCAAAATAGGTATTATTTACCACCAGAGCTAGAACTATCAGATGATAGCAGCCAGCCAGGAACTTCTTATACTAAAGTAAAAATACCGAAAATCCCTCCAATTTTTTACACGGTCAACACAATCACAAAGAAGTTGTAAGCGATATTAAACAAATAACCAGCAGTGAATTTACCACAGTAACCACAAGTAAGTCGTTAAAGATCAATTTAACCTCTGACAATGATTATCGTGCTTTAGCTAAACATTATCTAGACAATAAAATTCAATTTCGCACATATCAGGATCCAAAAACTAAACCACTAGCAGTAGCATTAAAAAATGTTCCTCTCTCTCTAACTACAGAGGATATTAAAGCACTTTTAAAACAATATGATCTGCCTATATTAAAAATTAATAGACTCTACTACAAAGACAGAACTCCAATGCCGGTAATTGTCGAATTAACAGCAAATGAGAAAGCTGAAGAGATTTATAAAGTAAACAGACTGGAAAACTCTGTAATCACAGTTGAATCAAGAAGACTAGCCAAAAACATTCCTCAATGCCACCGGTGTCAACAGACAGGGCATACTAAAAATTACTGTAAGCTAGATCAAAAATGTGTTAAATGTGCAGGTGATATCTAAAAAAATATCAGACCCGCCAACTTGTGCAAACTGTAACGGTGAACACCCCGCAAACTACAAGGGATGCAGCTATTACCTCGAGAGTACTGGATTCAGAAGAACCACAAGAATAAATCAACACTATACATCAACTCACAATACTTACACCACTCAGACAGCAACTCCAAGTCAAAAGAAAACCTATGCAGAAACCCTTACACGCCCTTCACAAGAAAATCTCTCTCCATCATTCCTCAACAATATTCTCTCAACTCTCCTTGACTTTCTGAAACGGTATATCACACAAATTAAAAATTTCCTTTTAACAAACCTTTTCCCAATACTGTTAAATGGCCTATAATCAAAAACTAATTAACAATTATCAACAAACCTTCAACGGTCCTAAAATACTCAATTGGAATGTCAATGGAATTCGGGCTCAACGATCCATCTTTATAGCCTTCTTAGCCCGTCACAACATTGACATAGCCTGCATCAGCGAAACCCATCTTGCTAATAAAGATAAATTGAAAATACCAGGTTATAAAATCTATCGAACCGATAGAGAAGCTAGGGTAGCCTCGGGCGGAGTCGCCATCTTAATCAAAAACAAAATATCTCACACACCAGTCGATATGCCAAAAGTTACAAGCTTAGAAATTGTATCAATCAAAGTAAACTTTCTCAATAGCACCAGCATCCAGTTATACACTGTCTACAAACAACCCAACAAAAAATTAATGGACAACGACTTACAGGCAATTTTTATACCACAGAGGCAACATTGTTAATTGGAGATCTTAACTCCAAAAACACTGTGTGGGACTGTCGTCAAACCAACCCAAATGGGGTAAAGCTAAATGAAATTGCAGCAAAGTAAAACCTACAGGTACTCGCACCGGATGATCACACATATTACCCATACAGGAAAGATCACAAATCTGATATTTTGGACATAATCGTACAAAAAATGTAAGAAAAGAACTTCATCAAACAGTGCATATAGAGCTCGATTCAGATCATCTGCCAGTTATAATTACATTTCAAGCCGAACCTGTTAAAAATTTTCCTAAGGCAAAACTCATCAATGGCAAGGTAAACTGGGAACTCTTGAAGAACAGAATGGACTCCAAACTGGTACAAATACCTCTCACAACGAAAACAAATATCGATAAATAAGTTACACATATTACAACAAGAATTTAAGAAAGCATACGCCTCTCAACAACGCCACCAAAAACAAGAAAAACATTTAAAAACAATACCCCGCCTACCACTACAAATCAACTAATTAAGCAAAAGAATCGGGCCAGACGAGAATGGCAGAGAACAAGGGATCCTGCAACCAAAAATCTAGTTAATAACTTATCGCATCACATTAAGCGAGAACTAGATACTCTTAGAATAATTGAATACCAAAAACGCATAAGTGCCATAAATACCAAAAACGCATCTCTTCTGGTTAATAATACATTACTACATAGCGATGAAGAGAAATTTACTGCTTTTGGTGACCATTTGGAAACACTGTTTGATCAACAGCATACACAACAGGCCTTTGCAAGTTTGGTACAAAATGAAGTGAAAGCCCGAAATACCGAATATAATACTCAAAAATGCAAGCAAAAAGCTGATTGCCTACCTAAGTTCACTTTTTAACTCTTGTCTAAAATTGGGATATTTTCCACAAACATGGAAGCACTCATACATTCTGCTTTTCCCAAAGCCAGGAAAAGATCACAAACTTATTTCAAGTTATAGGCCAATAAGCCTCCTATGTACAATGGCTAAACTCTTTGAAAAAATTATATACGACAGATTAAACCAAGCGATTGTCAACGAGAACATAATTCCAGCCTTCCAATTTGGTGTCAAACAAAGACATTCTACGTGTCATCAACTCCAACGCTTAACAGAAACTATAGAAGAGGGGTTTGAGAACAAGGAGTACACTCTAACCATATTGTTAGATTTGGCCCAAGTCTTTGATAGCGTATGGCATGACGGATTAAAACATAAAATAACATCGGCTAAGATACCAAAATATTTAAAAGCCATCTTTTTTCATATATAAACGACAGATCCTTCCAAACATCCATACACAACGCAACATCAACTATTAGAAAAATTAAAACCGGCGTGCCACAGGGGAGTATACTTGGCCCAATTCTTTTTAACCTATATACACACGACATACCAGAAACAGAAGCCTCTCTTCTAATGTTTGCAGATGACACAGCTATTCTAATCAAGGAACAGAATCTTGAACTTGGGGTAACCAAACTTCAAGAAGCTACAAATACTATTGTAAAATGGCTCAATAAATGGAATTTAAAAATCAATATAGAAAAGTACGCAGCAAAAATTTTTACTTTAAGGAGAATCAATAACCCTCTGATTATTCACATAAATCAACATCCAGTCGCTTGGAAAACAAACGAAGAATATGTTAAATATCTGGGTGTACACCTGGATACCAGATTAACGTAGAGAATACACATAATTCGCAAACTCAACGAAGGGTATGCCAGACTCTCTCAACTCCACCCGCTTATCAACAGGAGATCCTCATTAAAAACAGAACGTACCTTATTGCTATACAAATCACTAATTCGGCCTTTAATCCTTCCGCCTACCAATGTACATAAAATGCAGGTTCTTCAAAATAAAATATTACGAATAGCTGTGAATGCCGAATGGTATGTAACTAATCGACAACTGCACCAAGAACTCGGTCTACTAACAGTGTCAGAGTATATTAAAAAACGAACGATCATCTTTCATCAGAGACTAGAGCAATCTCCCAGCACTGAACATTATCTACTAGGACGCAGAAACATACATACAAGACTGAAGAGGAAACTAGCTCAAGATATGTATTTAGAATAGATTTGTGATGTTAATGTTAAAACTTTTATTACAACACTGTCTTGTAGAACAATTGTAATTGTTGAGCAGACATTTCCATAAATAAAAAAAACATATTTGCTTAAAATGTTAATTCTTTTCACAGCTTTTCGATTGCTAATTTAATAACTTCACAAGCTTTTTCTCGGGAACCCTTAACTTTTTGACTCTTTTGTAACGAACGTTTATGTTTAAAATGATGTGACGAATCGTTGGTTATATTTACGAAAGTACTTTCCTTTACATCCTGTATATGTTCAAAAATATTTGCTGTTACTCATTTACAGAATTACTTTATATGGGCTTTTATGAAAATATTAATTGCTTATATGATTATTTAGCAATTATTTTTGACACTTTTACAACAGTCAATGTCAATGTCAATGATACTTACATTGACAATCAGTTTTTAATGACAAACAATTATTTACACAAAAAATATATTTACTTCCTATCTTTTCATAATTTATATAAGTTAATATAATTTATTTTTAGATTCGTTTTGAAAACGCGAGGAGAATACTTCCAGAAACGTTAACGTTAAAAGTTTGTATATTTCTTTTAGGACATTTTTATATTTTTAAAATTTTGTTTGTTAGGCAAATTTATTACAAAAAAGAATCACTAAGAAATTTCTCTCCGTTTGGATTTTTGTTTTTACCCAGTGATTCTTTATTTACATAAGAACAGATATTTTTGATATTTTTTGAGTTTTAGATCGTGGCGAAAAACCCAAATAAAGAAAAAAAATATATGAACACGCCACAAACATTCAGACATTATTTAGTCTATAGTTATTGTCTTTATACATAATTATATATTTGTGATCTCATTTTTAGCTTAAAACTATTTTATAATTATCCACTTAACCAATATTAAAATGGTTTCTTTTTAATGTCGAAAGATAAGATTTTCCCTGATTTAATAATGTATCCGACTTTCTGAAAATGATATTTTTTTTCAATGAACTAATATCCTCATTTAATTTGCAAGAGGGAACTGAATGGTAAGACTAATCTTATTTCCAGCGAACACCGTGCATGGAATAAGATGTTTTTCTCGTACTTTTAAAGAAGATTATATATAAGAATGATATCGACTCTTTCTCAAATTTAAGAAATCATATGCCTTGTCGAAAATAACCTTTTTTTTAAAGCAATTTAAATTTAAACTTAATAAATTGTTTATTAAATTTAAAAGTTTAATATCGTCCAAAGAAATTTTCAAAGAACAGAGTCAATAAGAGTATGGTAATGTTATTTTCGGCAGATAAAGTGGATTCAGCTGTGGGATTACACTAAACAAGAACCGATAAAAAACTTTAGTCATTAAATTATTTTTTTCTAATATAAAAAATGAGCTTCTTGAATGAGCATATTTTCAAAAAATATGAACAAAAAAATCTTTTTTAATGAGTATCATCTTGCTTGCCATAAAATGTCGTCAATAAATTTTTCTATTCTTTATTTCATTGGCATCGTTGATATTCAGCCAAGTTCAAAAAAAGATGGAAGGGAGGGCGCTTTATTCTTGAAAATAAATGCGTTAATCTCAACACTCGAAGAACTTTTACTCCAAGTATGAATAACGTGCATAGGAATCATCATCAAATAGACCATCAGTGTGTTGAAATATAAATGTCCAACTTTTATTCTACTGTCGGGAATCAGCAGTCTAGTTTTTAATGGTCGTATAGGAAGAACAATAATTATATTAGATTCTTGAATGAATGATGAATGAATTACCAATGAATATTTAATATCAAGCAATCCTGATTAAGCATGTCTTTAATACGAAATAATATATATTGATTATAAAATTAATGGTATTATCTATATCCTATATATTACCTTTCAAATAATTTATAAACTTTATTTAAATTTTCTATGACCTATGACTTCACCATAGGTTATGTACACCACTACATCGCATATCACGATGTTTCTCGAAAATCTCATACCTAATATATAAATATATATATATATATATGTATATATATATATATATATATATATATATATATATATATATATATATATATATATATATATATATATATAGATAATTAGAAAAGACAGACAAGGAACTACATGGATACTATTTACAAACAATTGAAGGAAAATCTAACAAGGATTTTTACCTGGGACTGGCTGTGGAGAGCCACAATTACAAAAGAAATTGAAAGTCTACTGGTCTACAAGGAACTTAGGATAACAATATGTACCGACTTTGTAACAACCGAGACTGTGCAACACTTGGTATGCGAGTGCTCGGCCATTGCATATTCTCAGTACAATACACGGCATGATAATGTTGCGCGAATAATTCACTGGTCATTGTACCGGATGTTTGGTATTACAACCGTAGAAAAGTCTTACTAGCACTGTTCGGAAAATATCATCGAAAATGAAGAACTTAAAATCCTCTGCGATGTTTACAGCCTAAGATGGGAGAAATTATGACAAATTCTACAGAAAATGGGACATCAGATCACCTGATTGACTTAATTTAACATCTATACGAAAAAAAAAAACCAGAATACTGACAGACAGACAGAAAACAGAAGGACGCATGTTATTGCTAATTCTATTCTACATTTAGGCTGAATGAATCATGCGGGGAGCTTTGGATGATTGGACATTTAGTGTCAGTATAGTGGCTTTAATATAACTAACTTAATATATCCCGATGACACTTCTTGTGAGATCAGACTGAAGGGAACTGATGTTAATTATCAAAAAATTAAAGGATGGAAGCCGTCTTTACAGACTAGAAATGAACGAAGAAAAAACGAAAATAATGATTATCGACCATCACAAACAACAATATACCCAACATTAATCAAATATGGCAATTTAAAGTAGTAAACCAATTCGTGAGGAGAAGCCTAACAAAATATCTACCACAACAAATGAGCCAAATTCTTCAATCATACATCACTGGCCGTTACTTTAGAGTCAAGTATGGTGAATAATATTCTGATCTTAAAAAGATATGTGCTGGAGTGCCGAAAGGAAGCTTTCTCGGACCTGTCCTTTACTTGCAGTACACCACCGATATCCCGCAGAGCGGTGGAGTAGTGACCGCAACATTCGTCGATGATACGCTTTACTCGCTACTGGAAAATAAATTCAGTCAGCTAGAAACAAATTCCAAACAGCCGTCAACAATATCACTAATTGGACAAAGAAATGGTGAATCAAATTAATGAGGTGAAGTCGACCCAGGTCAATTTCACCAATTAGAAATATAACAATATACCAGTGACAGTCAGTCTAAATGAATCAAATTATCTAGGCATGACTCTGGATGCCAAGCTAAGATGGAAAACGCATATGCAGAAGAAACGTAAGCAACTGGGTTTCCAATGCAGAAAAATGTATTGGCTACTAAGGCGCCACTCTGTGTTGTCAATACACAATAAATTGCTTCTTTATAAGCAAATCCTGAAGCCTATATGGACCTATGGCATCCAGCTTTGGAGATGCACCAAGAAATCTAATCTAAAAGTAGTATTGTCAATGCCCCGCAGTACATCCGAAATGAATATATCAATCGAGACCTGAAAATGCCAAAGAAGGTCAAAGATGAGATCAAAGGGTTAACAAGAAAACACCAAAAGAGACTGGAAAGCCATGAAATTGTCGAAGTGAACTCGTTACTCGACAATAACGGCCTTATTCGGCGGCTGAAGAGACTGAAACCGTTCGAATTAGTGTAGTGACGATGAAGGGTGCCTGGAATTTATTCTGTGCTTATATCAATCACATTAAAAGAATGATTAGTGTACTGTGGAACACGTCGCTGGACATGTATCTACCAAATAGATTAAGATAAAGATACGTTTTTAGTTTACATAATAGAAAAATATTGTGAGATAGATTTAATTTAGTCACAATTTGTAATATGATAGAATTAGAGAAAAAAGAAAAAAAAAAACAATTAATGTGTTTTGCGGCTTTAATATCAAATGAAGGTGGTAACACTCATGAGATCAGAAGAAGATGCGAAAGGCAAGAAACACTATGCGAAATTTGCAGAAGATCTGGAGAGATAAGGATATAATACAGAACCTAAAGAAGCAGATAGTAAAAATTTTAGTTTTTCTATCATTGCTGTATCCCGCTACAACATTGACCATTAAAAAAACAAAACTTCAAGCGCATTGATTCTTTTGAATTTTGGCGCTGGGGACGGGTCCTTCTCATTCCGTCCGGAATGCCGGATGAAAGAATTACCGGATGAATAAACGCCCCTGGCCACATTTTTCGGCCACATTTGAAAACATGTATCACAGTAACCAAGAAAGACTTGTGCTGCAGGAACGGAGCGAGGGTTATAGATTACGCGGTAGACCTCCATAAGATGGACAGGTCAAATTAAGGACCAAACTAGTTTATTGCTCCAATATGTAATATGGAAACTAGAAATATAGATCGCTGGCGAGATACAATCCGAAAAGGCCGCAAACGGAAGCAGTTTCCATATGTCACGACTTCTCTGTAAAGAAGAATATATCATATATTTTTATATTACTATGATCAAAAAATATGCATAATCCAAATTTACTTTGTATCCTACCAAGGTAATGCCCTCTCATTGCAACAGACTTCTTACGTTTGTTCCGGTCTTCGAAACAGTTTTTGTACTCGATTTCTGGTATTTTCTTCAAATCGGTCAGCGAATTTTCTTGAATGGTATATAGTAAATTTAGTGCTCATGGAATGGTATTTGTTTGATTTCTAGCGAAAAATTGACGAATAATTCTTGCGGTATGGGATAGGTTATCGTGATACAAAAACCATCAATTTTTTGTAACAAATTTGGACGTTTTTTGTTAAATTAATTCACGCTAATGGCGCATAAGGTTTAAACAATATTCTTTATATTCTGCATTAATAAGAATTATAATCTAATAATCTTTATTAACTGTTTTACTAGTTAAAATGAACTATTTGTGGACAATAGCAGGGTAATCGAAGAAAACAGTTAACATGATTGTTTTCTTACCATCTTTGACGTTTTTTTTCGAATTTGGTTCATATTTAGCATGATACTCGCTTGATTGTTGAGCCGTTCCTGGGTCATAAGTCATGTCATCATACAAGAAAGCATCTCTTGAACTTCAACATGTCTAGGTTTTTCAAAAAAAGTTTATTCGGAACAAGACGAGAAGAAAAAGCTCAAATTGTTCTTCAAAGTTGATTGAAGTAATCCAAATTATATTCCAGTAATATAAACGATGTCCGTAATATATAATTAGAGGATTAATCGGTATAGAATCCTTGATTTTGACAATGCTTTCTTTATTCTTTATCTGAACGAATTTCAGAAGCTTAACATTCATAATGCATCAGCAACACAAATTATTTTTTTAGATATAATTTATTGCATATTCTTTGCTCGAGAATTTTTTATTTTAAAAAGTACCCGAAAAAATATTTTAACAATTACAAAAGACATTATAATTTCGAACTTAACAAACTAAATGATATAAACCTTCCATCAGTCATAATAAATTTAAAAAAATAAATGATATTTTAAAACGATGCATACAGCACCAAAGGAAAATAAGCAAACTGGAATGTAGAATCTGAAATATTCCGAAAGTAAAGCTTTAAATTCAAGGATATTTTTCGAAATGAAATTTCTGAGAAATATTGCCGAGAGCAAATATTCCGTAAAAGATAAAACCGACACCTTTTCTTACTTATGGAAACAGTTTGTGCGACGCTGCTTTTTTCGTTTTTGTCTTTGCAACTCATTCCTTCTTAATTCATTCTGCACGATTTACGAAATGGAACTTTGACGTAGGAGGGTGGAAAAATGTTTCGTCTCTACCCCATCTTTAGTTTTGCCTTTGGGACTCTCGACTCTCATTTTGTGAAATTAACTTTGTAACAGACAATCTGTTATTAATTACATTCAACATACGCATATTTTAACTATATGTCTTTATTATATAATTTACCCCACGACTTAACACAGCTAAAACATAAGACTTGTTATCAAATGGTTATTATAATTATTATAAATTGGAAAAAAATAATATAATTAGAACTAAAAAGAAAATTTAATAATTAAAATTATAAATAAAACAAAATTGAATTTCCACTTATATAACTTTGGGAACATTGTAATCTGATCTGTAGTCAACATATATTCAATATTCTGCATTACAGAATTCGATAGGTGGCGAGAAAATATCTGCCAAATAAAGAGAAAGAAAAGAGACCTTTTTCTTCATATCCCGGTTCATTTACAACCTGCAGTAAGTACATTACAATAAGTAAATGAATTCTTCTATTGGAACCTTTGTTGTGAAACACTAAACTTGAAGAGATTTACCACTAAACACCAAAACACTTTTTTGAACTGCTCGACGAACGTTTCACTAACCTTGTTAACATCATCAGGAGATGATTTAATCTTGGAGATTAAATCATCTCCTAATAATGCTAACATGGTTAGCGAAACGTTCGTCGAGCAGTTCAAAAAAGTGTTTTGGCGTTTAGTGGTAAATCTCTTCAAGTTTAATAAGTAAATGGTTTGATTTCCAATGTGGCGTAGAAGGAAATGTTACACTATTTAATTAATAATATAATTAGTTTTAACATAAGATATTAGTAATTAAAATATAAATTAAATCCTAATAAATCTGACTGAGGTAGCCGATACTTGATTAAAATTCATTTTAAATAAGTAAGCAAAAATGAATAACTAATATTTCCAGTATATTTAAAATTGTATGTATGACTATTGTTTCCACACACAGTGTCTTTTTAACACATTTTTATTAGCTTCATCTGTATCTATCTATGTAACAGAATCTTTGAACGTCCTTTTCGCCCACTTCAAAACGTCAGATTAAATTGAAGCTTTGCGCACTTATCAAGGACCGATGACAATACAATAATTTAATAAGTTCGTCCCATTGTCCTGAACAGGATCGTCAGGATCAAGGATTTGCTTTCGGAGAGGGAGCCTGAGCCTGAACACGCAAGGCAGTAGGCGCGCAAATTACCCACTCCCGCCACGGGTAGGTAGTGACGAAAAATAAATAATAGTTTAAAAAACTAACAAACACGTTTTAATGGTAAATCGAACTAAAAAGTAAAAAATAATTTTTTGTATAACAATAAAGTGATGAACGAGAAAGTTAATGTGTCATTGTAAGAGAGCGTGGGGTGCTTTGTACCATATTTTCATACTAACTCTACTTATAGAAACGGTACTGATGGAATATTTATAACAACTGACATCGAGCACCCCACGCTTTTTTCACAATGCCACATAAATTTTTTCGTACATCATTTTATTCTTATACTAAAAATTATTTTATACTTTTTAGTTCGGTTAACTATTAAAGCATATTTTTAGTTTCTTTATCCTTTAATTTATTTCAAATACAAACTATAATATATTAAAGTATTTTTAGTTTAATATGGTTCTTTCAATTGTTATACATACAATTTTAAATATATAACCTTTCAGTGGTCGCATCAAATTTAATTACACCAGTAGGCGCACAAGATCTTAGAAACAAGTTAAAAAAAAATGCGTATACAAATACAAAAATAAAAAATTGCGTATAATTTCGAGAGCAACTCGAATTATATATAAAATTAATATATCTGAGATATTTTTGAAATATTTTCTCATGTCTATATATTTGAATACAAAAATAAAAAATGCTCATAAAACCTTTACCAAAAGAAATAAATTTTCCTTATACATAAAGTAACCTATTTTTGCACAGAAAATATTTGGTTTCATTCCCAAACATAGCATGAAGGTCATAAAGTAAAGAGAAAATATTAGTGAGCATTTGCGAAGCACTCAGAACATACAATGATTATGTGCTCTAGACACATAAATTTACCTTTCTCACTCCTGCAAGATATAATAGACCAATAAGTGCTCTTATTTCGTCCATATTTGTTGGATATATGTCCCTGCTGCGACCGAAATTCTCTGTTTCTGCTTCTAGTTTCGTTCTATTTATAATTTCGTTATCAAAAAACATTCCCATATTTCAACAGAAGTTTTTTCCCTAATGTAGTCTTTGGGACCACGTAAGTGAAATGTTAAATTTTCTTTCCTAGTTCTTAAATTTTTGGGAGGGCAATGTTTGCTCCGTTTTGTTCTATTATCCCTTCCCATAAAATATGGTTCATTTTCATTTATTTTTCCATCTTCCTTTTCATGACATCCTTTTTCTGTGTCGCTATTTTCAGATCTTTCCCCAACATTATCCTGTTCCCGTGATTCCCCCTCGTCGTCATATTCATCTCCACTAGGTATTTCTTTTAACCTTTCTTGCTCTTTCTCCTAGTCCATATCTAAATATAAATTGATAATTATATACATCTAGAATAATAATAGATAAATACTTACCAAAAAATATAATTTTCAGATGCCAAGGCAAATCACGTATCATAGAAATTTCGGAGCATTAAAAGGTCGCACTCGGTCTGAGACTCCGTGTTTGCATCTGTAACACCTATAACAACGCTAAGACAAAAAGCAACTGCGGCAATGTGTAGACGAGAACCTGCTGAGAAAGGTACTCAGAAGGAAACTCACGAGTTTACCCGATCATTTAAAATATCACTGTTTTACCGATGCGCCGATCTCCCACACCGTGCGCGACCATTAAAAGGTTAAAACCTATTGATCAGTTCATAGGGATTGTAACACTACACACACGTCTAGTCTGTAAATTGAGGTATATCATATGATTATTATTAACAATACTGTTTGGAGGCATTCTCAGTCCTTTAGTGCATTTAACTGACCTCTTAGTTAAATTCTAGTTTCACTATCTTCATCCTTACGTCCCGGGCGATGATGTGCTTTAGTATAAATTATGGGGTTTTGGTAACTACCTTAGCTTTTACGATTGGAATCTGTCCAAGATTTCAATATTTGATTTATTCAATGCATTCCCCTACAATAGTATACCATATATCCATACGGGTTTGATGATGATTTTGTAAGCCAGCACTTTGTTAACCATGTTAGCATCATCAGGAGATTATTTAATCTAATTCTAAAACTAAACTTTGGTCTTTTTATTTGAGAACCCTACCTAATAAAGCGTGTAAAAATCATGAACCGTGAAGTTAACTTAACAGTTCACTGAACAAAATAGGTTCTTAATCCCGGTTCATTGTTTTCCTACATTTTTCTATTTGAATGATTTTATACGCATCCAAAGTCCTATTATTAGGTACACTTTTAACCGTCTTAAATTACTAATATCTATCTATATTGTGATCATGCTCGAGTGCATGTTGGGCAACACAAGATTTTTCATTTTTCCCACATCTAATGTGGGCAATGTGTTTTTCTATATCTAGTTAATATGGATCTTTTTAGTTTGCCCAATATACATCCAATAACAATCTTGACAACTAATTTCGTAAATGTCCGATTTTTCATGTTGATCTACTTATCCTTTGAATTACTCAGGACTTCTCTTAATTTATTATATGGTTTGTAGATAATCAATATAAAAATGATTTGGTGTTTAGTGGTAATCTTTTCAAGTTTAGTGTTTCATACCGAGGGTTCCTCTAGAAGAATTGATCACCACTTTGTTTTTGGCTTGGATTTTCTGCCGATTATGCAGTATAATTGTTATAGTTTCAGACCTAACTGCTTTCTCTTCCTAAAAAATTTGCGCTTTCCAGATGAGAAGTTCATTTAGGTGCAAGTATTTAGGTTCCTAAGTATTTGGCTTTAGCACGTTACTACGAAACTACACATTATTGTCGTTTAATGGCAACGTTAAAATTACTAGCACTAATTTTTTACATCATAACACGTTTTAAATTGGTTCTCATCATATTGAGAAAAAGATTAATTGTTTTATTAAATTAACTGTTCAAAATGTTCATTATCCTATTCCTGGTGAAAGAAGCTTCGTCGATTGACGAAGATACACATTTTTGCCTATGTGAAAAATTAGCGTGTTAGAATGCTTGTACCCTTTATATATCACAAGGGTAACTCTTGTAGTGTTCTATCTACAATACAATGGAAAACTCGAACTTGACGCACAACATTCCTAAATGTTGTGGGTAACTTCTTGATGCTTTACGATGCATATCTGACACTGTACCTGTAGTCATAACTGCAGTGTCATTTACAAACATAGCAGTAAGAGTCTCTGAAGTGGGTAGAAATGGGTAGAATACAAGAACTCCCAGGACACTTCCTTGTAGTACTCCTACCTGGATAGGGTTGATGCTAGTTAATTCAGTTTTAAGTTTAGGTACCATTGAAGTAATTATTGCTCAAATATGCAACCTCTATTCTGCAAAAGAGTGTATATATTTAAAATTTTAGTTTAACAGGTGTGGTGGTTAATAATTCTTAATTTTTTAAGAGATAATAATAATAATAATAATAATAATAATAATAATATTAATAATAAATGGCATTTATTGCATCATACTAATGACAAGAAAAAAAAGAAATACACAAAAGTATAGAAACAAAATAAATGAGAATTCTCAATTTGTTGATCAGCAAGTTGGCGAAGTCGAGCATAATTTGCTATTCCACTCAACCAACCTACCGATGTTAATCCCTAGATAAAAAAAACTCACCAATAAAACTACAAATATTTCCTCTCATGTCTCACATACATAGATTAAAAAACAATACTATTACCCAACCATCCGGTCACCGCCAGAACGTCAAATGCCCATGAAACAATAATCTTAAAAAAAAATATATATTAGCAATTATAGCTGTTGAACTAAAAGAAATTCCCTGACTTTGTATTTCACTTTGTTAATATTAAACTTTTTAAATATATTGGGGAGTCTATTTAATTTCTTAATAGCATTATATATGTATGATCGTAAACATCGATGTTTTGTAATGTGGCATTGTAAATTTGCTTCTATATCTAATATTCATAGAATGACTGGCTGAACGAGCTACAAACATACTTTTAAGTGCTTCAGAATTATTGTCAGCATTGATAACCTTATAAGTGAAATTAGCCATATGAAGCTGCCATCTGTGATCCATAGTAAGCCACTTACGCTCATTAATCCTCTGAGAGATATGATCCCGTTTTCGAAGTCCAAAAATAAGGCGACAACAAGCATTCTGTACTCGCTGAATTCTGCCCCTGTCCACAGAGTCGAGACATGGGAAATAAATAAATTCACAGTAAGTAAATTGAGAAAGTACCAACGACTCTGATAATAGCTTTCTTAAAGCCTGGTTTAAAATGTGCCTATTAGCATAAAGTAACTTAAGGTGCATGAATGATTTACGAATTAACTTGGATACATGATCTTTAAAACGTAACTTCGAATCAAAAATAACACCCAAGTTTTGCGCACAATCAACAAAACCAAGCCTCTCACTGTCAACAGATATTGAAAGATTCGTCCTCAAAAAAAGATTTAGTACAAAATAGCATAACTTTAGATTTAGAAGAGTTTAATTTCAAATTATGTGCTAACGAGAGTCTTTTAAGGTTGTTTAACTGATTATTAATTATATTATTGGCTCTGGAGTATTCACGTGGAGGAAAATTGAAATATAATTGTGTGTCATCAGCATAAGCCCGTACTTCCATGTTCTGAACAGAATGCAAAATATCAGATCTATATACAATAAAGAATAATAGACCCAACACTGATCCCTGAGGCACACCAGAAAGAACATTCACTTTAGACGAGTTTACATGATTAACAGAAATATATTGTGTTCTACAATTTAGAAACGATTTTACTAGATTAACGGATGATTCGTCAAGAGGCTGTGGTTTAATGTATCGAACGCCTTAGAAAAGTCCAGTAATACAAGCACGCTAGCTAAGCCCCTGTCATAGCTGTTAAACAAATAACTAGTCACAGAAGCCAGAGCTGTAGACGTTGAAAAACCAGTTCTAAAGCCACATTGCGAATCGGATATTACTTTATTGGAGACAAAAAACTCGTACATCTGTTTAAATAAAATTTTCTCAAAAATCTTAGAAAGAACTGGAACTATGTTAATAATACGCAGGTCAGAAAACGAACAAGGCTTATCATGCTTCGGAAGAGGAATCAAGAAAGGGACTGCAATACTGTAGCATCCGCAGAGAAACATTATCAGCACCTGTACCATCTTTTTTTAACTTAAATATCATATCATGCACTACCCTCTCATCCACCAACTGGAACGAGAATGCGCCTGCCGAGGGAAATTTATTCGAATAGTAGTAAGTAATCCTTTCATCGCAATTACCATTTACATCCGAAACAAATTCTCCAAAATACCGATTTATAAGTTCCGGTTTATTTAAGTTGTCAGGCAAACTTCGTTGGCACTTAGAACCTATACTAAATGTTTTTAAGGTTGACCACGCTTTCCTCACATTATTTTGAATAATTGTATCGTTAAGGAAATTCTTTTCACAACAACCTCAGAACCTTTCAACCTTTCAACAACCTCAGAAATAAATAATGGATCAATCAATGAACTTGATCGTTCAGATACTCTTGTGGGCTCATTCAATATCTAAGACATACCATAAGCCTCCAAACATCTGCTAACTGGATTAGAAGTATTAAAGAAATTTACGTTGAAATCACCCATGCAGATTATTCTATCAAAAATGGCGCCAATATAGGAAAAAATATTGTCAAGTAGCTCAACAAACACACCAACAGCCACATCAGGTGGTCTATACAAAACGCCAATACAGTAAGTACACCTTGATATCTTTATATCGAAAAATAAATACTCAACATTAGGGCTCAACACAGAGTCAAAATTAATTTCATTACAGTCAATATAATCGCTGACAAATGCACCAACACCCCCACCCCGCCTGTCTCTTCTATCTTTATGAAAAAAATTAAAACCAGGTATTATAAAAGCATCAGACAGGGTTTTGTCGCTCAGCCACGTCTCAGTAATTAAAATTATGTCATAACTGTTCGACTGCACTATAAAAACAAGCTCATCAAAGCCGGTAAACATAGAACGCATATTTATATGAGCAACTTTCATTGTTCAATGCGGTAACCAGAATCACATCAATGTAGATAAAAACAAAGACAAATTTGTTAAATATAATCTATAATTTATAAGTAAAAATTAAAAAAATAATAATAAAAGGCAACAGGTGATGTGTAAATTTAGGCAATAATACAAGTGCCTTACCAATATTAGATTTTAAATGTGAGAAAAGTACGTATGAGAGGAAAACCAAATAATAAAACTGAAAAACACAGACTAGCTACAGAATATAAAGATAATGAAAACATAAATACGTTCTCCATGTCCATACCAAGTTAATAATTTTTATACGTTGCAGGTCCTCCATGTTGCTTATCGATATTTTTTCGTCCTTTGAGAGCACATAAATTTCACCTTTCAACGTCCATGCATTGTTTTTATATATTTTACGCACTTTTATAAATAGATCGTATTTAGATTTAATTAACACTTCATATGTGACTATTCCCGAATTTTTAAACAACCTTTTATTGTAGAACACCTCGTCACGCTTCCACAGAGACACAAATTCAACTACCACTGATTGACCCCTGGTACTATTCTGTTGTGTTGAACTTTGGCTATTGTTTCATTTGGAATTTTTACCAATTCGATAGCATGAATTGATGTCGTTCTTTGATATCACAATACCCAATAATGAATGTATTTGTTTACATAACTCATCCAATAATGATGTTTGTTCATTTGCTCTGATACCGTGAAGAAGTAATTTTTTTGCATTTCATTCTTTAGTCAACATAACGTATTCGTTCTTAGGTGTTTTTATGTCCGATTTTAATAAAGCCACTTCACTTTTTATTTCTTCAATAGATTCTTTTGTAGACATTTCCAGTTTACGTAATTTTTCATCAAAATCGCTATTGTTAAAATTCGCTTCTCCGACATGCTTCTTCAATCTATCCAAGCATTTTTGAAAATTTCTCTCCATCTCCTCAATTTTCGTTGTGAGGTTATGTTGTTGACGCGCCTCAGCACTTGTATTTTGACTTCTGCCCATTGTTATTATCGATGTTCGCAGATATTTATACAACCGTGTAGTGAAAATTAATTAAAAACTATTACAGCAACACTTCAAACTTTGTTATCAAGTTGGACACAGATCACGCTCTACTCTTCGGCCGCCATCTTCTATATATATATATATATATATATATATATATATATATATATATATATATATATATATATATATATATATATATATATATATATAGATGGCGTTAGAAACAAGGGTCGGTTCAAGGTCTAATATCTTACATCATCGTATTCTTGTGCAAAGTTACGGTGACAATGTCCCAATGCCAGACGCGTGTGGGCGTTGGTTCAGACGATTCAAAAGTGGTGATTTCGACTTGAAAGGCAAAGAACGTCCCAGTCAACCGAAAAAAATTAAAGATGTCGAATTGGAAGTATTGTTGAAAGAAGACGATACGCAAACTCAACAACAAATGGTAGAGAGGTTAAATGTTGGTCGCCGAACAATTTGTGATCATTTGCACACCTTAGGACAGATCCAAAAGGCAGGAAAATGGGTACCACATCAGTTGTAAAACGATATGCGAAATTTTGCTTTCTCGGCATGAAATAAATACTTTTTTTGCATCGGATCGTGACTGCAGATAAAAAATGGATATATGCAGAAATCCGCAGAAACGCAAAAAATCATGGGTTGACACAGGGCAACCGTCACCATCGACCGCAAGATCCAATCACTTTGGAAATAAGAGAATGCTGTGTATTTGGTAGGATCAGAAGGGTATCGAATAATATGAGCTTCTAAAACAATGTGAAACAGATAATAATGTTCGCCACCGTTGTTGCATGCATAGATCGAAAAGCGACCACAACGGGCTCAAGATTCGGAAAAGTGATTTTACATCAAGACAATGTGCCGTCACGCACAGCGAAAGCGATCCAAGATCATATCTGCACTTGGCTGGACACTCTTGCCGCGCCCGCCGGACTCATCAGACACAAATTACCCGAGAGATAGGGAAAATGTGCAGCTAGGATGGCGCATACTTTAAATAAACCATGTTTTACCTTTCTCCCAAATTAACATTCTATCCCAGTGGTGCATTAGCACACCAAACATTTTATGTATTTTTTTAAGTTTGGTTGGAGATATTTCATATAGAATATAGAATATATATATATATATATATATATATATATATATATATATATATATATATATATATATATATATATATATATATATATATAACTCAGAGGTTTATTGTAGTTTAGTTCAAATGACAAAGTTAAAGGGGTCCAAATGTTAGCAAAAATGTTACTTAATTTTCCATCATAATTTAAAGTGAAAATGAAATACTAACTCATCTTCGTTTCTGAAAGCAATACCACTATTTATTCCGTCTAGTTGTATATTTAATATTGCATAGTAAATCTCTTAAGAATATTATACGGGTTTTTATTTATTTTGATTAAATGTTTACTGGTGCATAAACGCACCATTGGTATCATTCGTGAACCAAAGAGCCAAATAAACACAGGATTTAAAAAGTCAGCGTATTGAAAATAAACACTTTTAGGTCCTCATAGATTTTTTGCGAATCTAGCAATTTCCAGCTTGAATGGGATTCATCGGATGATGAAATATTAGAGTGCCAAAGAAAACGTGTGACTTGCTTAAGGTCTAACCATCAGTTGTAAACAAGGTCAGATTGAATATACTCTTACAGTTATATCCAATGAACTTCGATAACACGAAGAACTAAAAAATAAGCTTTCGGGAAAAAGTCCCCTTGAAACATTTTTTGTTTTTTGATGACCAAATTGTTGACTTGATTTGAACTTTTTCAGTAAAATATGCTCACGGTAACAATTGTCATGAGTTCTCATTATCGAAAAACGTGCTTTTAAATTTTATAGGTATTCTCATATTTTTGAGTTATCACTCGTTACCATATATTCAATATTATTGGTTAACCAATGAAGACAAGGGAATTGATATTGCAAAAAATGCATGAGTAGGAATAGATTTAAATATATAAAACAAAATGTACATTAGTTTGCCAATAATCTTTGAATAAAAATTATTAATTTTGCAAAGGTAGGCTATTTTTAGATACTCTAAATAAAAAGAATTTTCAATTTGGTTTATTTGCGTTCAACCTGTCCATGGATGAGCTAATGGTACCTTACTTTGGGCGCCACCCGTGTAAAATGTTTATCAAGGGTAAGCCAGATTCTGCAGATCCCATCGGTCGCATAAGACGCTTTATTAGAAAAGAAAAGGTCGATTCATATGTACCCCAACTTAATGTTATTGCCCAATATAACAAATACATGAGCAGTGTTAACCTACATGACAACGCCATTACCAATTATAGGTGTCAAGCATTTGTAAAGAAATGGTGGTTTTGCAATGCAATAGACAGTTTGGTTGTTAATGCATGGAAAATGTACAACATTGTCAATGAAATGATTGTTATTTTTTATCGACAATGTTGTACATCAACACAATAGAAACATCTAATGTTAATAAATCACGGCGAAGGCGCAGAGTATGCCATAATCACACAATTTATATTTGTAAAAAGTGTAATGTTCATTTACATACATCATGTTTTATACAATATCGTTAAAAATTAAATGAGATTTTACCAGTGGTTCATTTATACACCATGAAATAGTTTATCGATTTTACCAGTGGTTCGTTTACGCACCATAAAGTATTTTATAGTTTTTAGTTTTCATTGGCTTTTATAGAGAAAAATATATTTATATATTATAGTTTGAGTTCTTTTATAACATGTTTTTGTAAAATAATTAGTTATATCAATTCTTCTATTGGAACCTTTGGTGTGATGCACTAAACTTGAAGAGATTTACCACTAAACACCAAAACACTTTTTTGAACTGCTCGACGCACGTTTCGCTAACCATGTTAGCATCATCAAGATGATTGATTAAATCATCTCTTGATGATGCTAACATGGTTAGCGAAACGTGCGTCGAGCAGTTCAAAAAAGTGTTTTGGTGTTTAGTGGTAAATCTCTTCAAGTTTAATTAGTTATTTGTCAAATGTTCAAAAATTATATTTTATGTTTCCTCCAGTGGTTTATTTACGCACGAGCGTTTTTTTTTAAAGGAGTAAAAAACAATTTTTTTGCCAACAATAATGATAATATGCATTTAAGAAAATAAATACTTGCTAATGAAATTATTGTTTTCTGTATTTTTTTCTACTCTTGGGATAAAATGGGTTAAGGGTGTTTTTTTTAAGAAAAAAATATGAATTATTAACCGCTTTACCCGGTATACAATAATCCAGCATGTCAGACTTTGTCAAATCATCAAGGTAGCAGAACAATAATTTTTGCATTAAAATGTGAAGTTTATATTGCACATGTTTGAATATATCTAAATTGACAACTATGTCGAGTACTTAAGTCACTATCAGAAAATCTGAACTAATGATTTGGAATAATATTAAGTTTATCTTGCAATAGTTTCATTTTCTTTATAGTAGTAACTTCTCAAATAGCTTTGAGAATAGTATCAAACTTCTTCTACTGGCTTGCAAGGCTTAGGCATTAAAATTATTAATCTTACTTTCCAATGGGATGGTAATATCTTATTCTAATTATCGTATTACAGATATTAGTTAATATTATCAAGGCATTTTCAGGTAATTTTTAAAAACTTGTTTAAGTTAAGAACTTAAAAAAAGTTCTGGACATTATCTTAGGATAAACACTCTTCTTTTTATTATAGTTTTAATAGGAAGTACTATTTGAAATGGAGTACCGAGAAATGAGGTAATGGCTTCTTCAGCCGATTTATATTAGGAAAGATTTATGTTAGAAAATGCTGAAAAACTTTATATCTAGGTTGTGTAAAAGATTCAGCAATTTTGATTTTTGTTCTTGTTCATGTTCCAATGAATTGCTATATGAGTAAGTTTTCTAGCTTTTTATTTGATTTATTCAGACTTTCCTTCAATTTGCGATCTCTGATTTCTATTCCATTTTCCTTAACTTTCGTTTTGTAGTGATGGCTTCTTTAGCTAAGCTTGAGCAATTATTATGCTGAGTTTCGGAGTTCATTAAGAAGGTTGCATCCTAAACAGCTTATTTATGGTAGTTGTTAAAAAGTCTACAGTTATATCTATATTATATCTTTAGGTGTTTTTAATGGAATGTCTGTATTTAATAGTTCAACATTTAGACCTTTCAACAAGTTTCAGTTTGTTTGCTAGTTGGCGAACGTTGATGGCTTTTGTGCATTTGTTACACTGCTACTTATTGTTACTGCAATATAGTAAAACAGGGGTTACCAATCCATCGATCGCGAGCTACCGGAAACTCGCGTGGAAAATTTCGGTCGCTTAGTATACTAATCTTGGTGTACCAATCTTGTACGTTAAAAATGTGTTTCCATTATTACATTAAACAAGTTTAGATATCTCTCTCTATTTGAATGTTATTAAAGTAGCTCGACACATTGAAAAAGTTGGCCACCCCTGTAATAAAAGAATGGACGGAAAATTGATCTAGGTTTTGTTTCGTTAAAAAGATACTTCTAGAGAAGGTACTAGTAACGCGCCAACGGTAAAAGTTATTAACAATATTCAAAAATAAGGAAAATTGACGTGATTCAGGTAATTGATGTGATACCATGACTCCACTCAAACCTCAACAAGCGTCTCCCGATATCGGTTTCTAGCCTTAAGCTGTCATCAGTAAGGCTTTAGTTGAACATTCGAAAGCATATTGACAATCCTAGTAATAAAAGTTATAGAATGGAATCAGTTAAAATTACTTCAACATATTAGGAAGACGAAAAGACACCAACCAACCAAAAACAATGGCAAAACGAATAATAGAGACATTATTAGGAAAATGACAAAATATTCCTAAACTTAAAACATTAGTACAAGAAATCGTGTTATTATTTTAATTATTACAATTCAATTATTGTCAATTCATTTTATTCATCATCGTCAATTATTTTAATTAAGACAATTTGCAAACTTTTGGACTTTAATAGATCAAAATTTTGTTTTTTTTTTAATAAAAGACTTCCCAATTTCATATTTCAAAGGAGAAATACATTTTCTTTAAAATACTATAAAACTTTCGTCGTTTATCAAACAAAGAAAGACAAACCGCTCAACAAGCACTTCAACACCTTCCCATTCAAGAGTGAAAGTTGCTTTATTTACGTAAGTATTTCGATTAGTAGGAAAACTTAGTTTACATCGTACTTGAAAGTTTGATTAAGTTTCGGCCCTGTTGCCTCGGTTTCGAAAACTAATTCCCCGAAGCGGGATAAAATTTATTTAATCACTTAAAAGTTTGTTGGTCAGGTATTAGTCGAACACGTGTTTATCATACTTAATTCATGTAAATTCACCACGAAGTTGCTCGTGATTTGGGGTTGGCGATGAATGGAGCTGAGTTGGGCTTTTAATAGCGGTCGGACGAGGATGCGGCTCAAATACTCTCACGTTTGCTGTTAGGGCTTTCCGAAGCTATCCCTATAAAAAACCATTTATTTTTCCACTCGAACTAAAATGAGTCTTGATTTTATCTCTTACATAGGACAGTTGAAATGTTGTGGTTCAGCTAGGTTCTGATATTAATTTAAATAATGTTTTATAGTGAAAACACTTTCATAATTAATCAACGTATATTTTAAATAATAAGATTCAATTATCGTATGTTTATAAATGAAAAACAGTTCTATGAAAAAAGTTAGATTCACAATCTTTAATATTTTACTGTTTTATAAAGAGTGGAGCGTGGATTTATGATAGATTGAATTTGGATGTAATGCAGACGGGCAGGTTTTATTATGGATAAATACACGCTAAAAGAAGGTAGTGAATTATTGTAATTTCCATAAATCAATTGCCCAATATTCTAATTGTCCGACGCAGAAAAATACAATCTAAAACGACAATTTATTGCTTACTCAAGCAATTAAAAAAAATCGGAATAGTTGGGGATAGACCCCGTATAAGAAGTCCAAGAAGTTTGCAAAGTGCTGAAAATATTGCACGTTTGGAGCAAAGTATGGAGAAGTCTCCAGAAACGTCGTTACACCGACATGGTGCACAATGAATAATTTCTCCACGCAGTTTTAGCTGGATTTTGAGAAGTGGCTTGCACATGTCTTATTAAGATTCAAATTGTTCAAGACCTGGTTGATATATACAATAATAAGCGATTAGAACACTAGAAAACCATCACAAATCACTTCCATCAAACTGACAATTTTCATGTAACATTGATTTGACAGCTTCGAATTATTTTTTATGGGGATTTTTGATGGAAAAAGTTTACCTAAATGAGCTAAACCAAACCAAACCAAACAGCAACTCAATTACAACATCCGTGCCAAAATTGCTGCATTAACACCACATATGTTGACAAAAGTTATGGAAAATGTGTTAAAAACAGCACATAGTTGCATAGCTGTGAATGACTCACATTTGATTGACATAATTTTCTAAAATTAATTAACACAAAATTTAAAGATTAAATAAACATAGATTAAATAAACATAGAAGTTATAAACAGTTAAAATGATAGCGTAATATTTGTCCCAGTCGTTATTTCAATAATTCATTGCAATTTATTTCAAAGGATATTATTCCGTAACTGGTACGAAAAAATAAACTATTGATATATAGGAGATTACACAATCGCTGCCTTCTTTATTAAGTTAATCATACTATCTGACTGCAGTATTATTATTTTAAAAGAGGGAAGTGAAAATTTATAGATCGATCACCCACTTGAATGATCTACTTTCAAAAATACTGACAGATTTATTAGAATATTCGACCATTATCAGCCTAGAGAAGAGGCAGGCTTTAGGCTTAACCATAGAAATCAATGAAAATAAATCAAATAAAAACTGAGAAAACAAATGAATATCTAATTCCATTATTCTTGGCATTTACTGCTTTTCGACTGCTTTGATTAACAGCTGATTAACCCCATCTTCAACATATCAATAACGCCACAATAACAATTAATAAGGAAGTCAATATCAATAGAAAGAGACAGGAGGGCACCATATCACAAAAGCTTTTGAGTCAAACAACGGTTAAATCTTCCTAGGCAAATCGACGATGTAGCCTTATTCGAGAACAGCAGAGCAGAGATATTGAAAATGCTGAAGAGGTTGGATGAACAAGCCAACTATTGGTTTAAAAATAAACCACACGGAAACAAAAATATTAGTGAACATAGACGAAAACACCACTGTCAAAATGGGAGATAATACGTACGTTCAAGCAATACCGATCGACTTAAACCAGCGACTTAGGACAACTGTTAAAACGTAGCAAGAAGAAATAAAAAAGATTCGAATAGCATTGGCAGCTTTTGGCAAACTACAAGAAGTTTCTAAAAAAAAAAAAAATATCGAGAACATTTGAACACCAGAGTTTTTAACCAGTGCCTTCCTCTTGTATGTATATATTAGGTGTGGCGGTTAATAATTCTTAATTTCTTTAAGAGATGACGCTGGAAACAATGGTCAGTTTACAGTCTAATTTCTTGTGATATTTTGTTGCAACGACAGTTCCTTTCAAAACGTTATTAATATTTGAACGATTTCGAGTTAACGTTATATTTTTTCATGTGGTAAACATATTGAGTTTCGAACCGAATAAAGACCATTTGCGGTACGTACTGCTTTTCTTGTTCAATCAAAAAAGATCGCTATTGAAAGCTGTCGTATACTTGTGGAAACTACAGGTGACAATATACCAGTACAAGACGCTTGTGTTGATTCAAAAGTGGTGATTTTGACTTGAAAAATAAGGAACGCCCAGAAAAAAATTGAAGAGGTCGAATTACAAGCATTGTTGGAAGAACACGATATGCAAACTCAACAGCAAATAACAAAGAGATTAAATGTTGGTCGTTGAACCATTTGTGATCGACTGCATTCCATGGGAAGGATACAGAAGGCAGAAAAGTGAAGTTTTGCTTTCTCGGCTTGAAAAAAAGACTTTTTTGCATCCGCTTGTAACTGGAGACGAAAAATGGATTTTCGAGAACCCAAAATGCATTAAACAAATTATGGGTTGACCCAGAACAACCATCAACATCGACCCCAAGATCGAATCGTTTTGGAAATGAGACAATGTTGTGAAATTGGTGGGATCAGAAGGGTGTCATGTACCATGAGCTTCTAAAACCAGGTGAAACACTTAATACCGTTCGCTACTGTCAATAAATGATAAATTTGAACCATGCATTGATCGAAAAGTGACCAAATTGTGCTACAAGACAGGCAAAAATAATTTTGCAGCATGATAACGACCTATCACGCACAGCGAAAGCGGTCAGATATTCCATTTCTGCACTTGGCTGGAAACTCTTGCCCCATCCGCCGCGCTCACCAGACTTGGCCCCTTCTGACTACCACTTGTTTTCATCGATGTCTCACGCACTTTCCATGAAACATGTCCACAATTTGGTTGATGTCGAAAAATGGCTTGAGAATGGACCACCTTAAGAGATTTGACGGTTTTTCTGGTGGTCCCACTTGATCCCACAAATTGCCAAATCGTTGGGAATAATGTGTAGTTAACGATGGCGCATACTTTGAATAAACCATTTTTTACTTTTCTCCTAAATTGAATGTGTTTTTTTTAAGAAAAAAATAAGTATTATTAACGCCATAACTGGTATAGCTCACAACCATGGATCAGCATAAATATCCATAAATATCAAAAATTGGTGGAAAAGCACCAAATAAAACTCACAGATAGAAAATTAAACGACTGGATACGAGAAAACAAACTGAAAGACACAAGATTGGAGTCAGTGATACTAAAATTCGCATAACGTGAGACAAATGGATGTACATTACATACAAGAAAGATGAACATACAAAACACGAAAAACATGCCCGACCACGATAGACAGATGTAGCAACGCATTGAAAGGATTGAAAGCATCCAGGGCAGGCCATGGGCCAAGATGGACGAAACACTCTAGCAAGATTAATTGATTTATCAAACTGTTAGGATGGGTATTCAATCTATAGAAAGAGACCCAATTATAGTTTTTAATTTTTTCATTATACTCATCACATAGGGCCGAAATTATGAAAGACTTCGTTTGAAATGAACCATGAAGCTTCAGCAAACGTAATTCATTAGATTTTATTATTTGTATCTAAAACTTATTATTTGTTATTATTTGTTATTATTTGTTCCCAAAACTTTGAATTGAAAGCATTCCAGTACGTCTGTATTTGAATTGGAGGAGTTCTCGAAAATTGAATTCCATTCACTCATATGATTTTTGTAACATTGATAAGACTGCTCTTTTTGATTTTCATGTAGATAATTTTTAAAACACCTTTTCACAGATATGGCCTGGCACGTCCCATTTTCAAGTAACTGCTTCTTCTTTATATCATCGCGACGTTGAAATTATTTTTACCTGACTTTGGACTGGACAATGTAAGAATTACCACAATACCGAGAAGTGAGTGAACCAGAAGAAGACCAGAAGAAGAACCACCAGAAGAGAGTGACTTTGCACATTATTCTACGAACCTTTAAGGACATTTTTATTGTTTTCTATAGTTTAGTTTGTTTTTGTCTCGTTTACAGTATAGTCAAGTGTTATGTTGATTTTATATAAAATGACAAGTTCTAGTCGTCGATTTTGCAAAAAATCCAGCGGATAAGTTTTGTTATATATCTATAATAACATTACAAATATCTATATCCGAGGAAATCAAAAAAGCATATCTTTTATATTTTAAGTGTCAAATTGGAGATCAAGATAAAAGTTGGGCTCCTCATTTTTGCTGTATGAGTCGTCACGTAAATTTAGTGCAGTGAATGCATCGCAAGAAAAATTTTATGCCTTTTGTTGTACTTATGGTGTGGAGAGAACCTACCTAAAATAAATATTTCCTCAATTAAGTGATGCAAAACAAAAAGAAGGTATATTTATTGGACCTCAAATAAGGAAGCTTCTAGGTGATTTCCGTTTCCAAGAAAAATTAAATGGAAGTGAATTGGCAGCTTGGAAGTGTTTTGTAAGTGTAGTGAAAGGCTTTCTCGGCAAACAAAAAATATGAAAACTATAAAAACCTCATAGATGAACTCTTAAAAGCTTTTAAAATACTTGGGTATCGCATGTCCCTAAAAATGCATTTTTTACACCACTATTTAGATTTACTTCCAGAAAATTTAGGTGCATCAAGCGACAAACCAGGAGAGAGGTTTCACCAGGGCATCAGGACGATGGATGCAAGATACCAGGGATGCTGGAAGTTCCAGCATCCAACCTGGAACCCACCTATGTTCCACTATGTTCCAGTCTGGAACCCACCTATGTTGGGCGGCTACCGTTAGTTTTTGTAAAAAGAGATGATGCTACAGAACACAAGAAGAAAAAGTGAACGTTTTTGTGGCTGTATGACATCTCATGAAATATATTTTTTATTCTCATAATCCTCAGTAGTGTCTTTACCTAGATTTAACACGGTTTAGATATTTATAGTAAATAAATATTAGATTGTAAAAATATGTCATCTCCTTTTTTCCACGACCACAGAGTCTCTGTAACAAAAAAAATCTATATGTGTTACAGTAATTAGCTTATCATTTTTGGATTTAGGACTACAAAGTATTCCATATACGTTTATATTCATCAATGTTACCTCAAAAACGTTTAAATTTGTTGACCTGTGTTATCCAGTAAAGGTTGTGTGTCATCCAATAAATTTGTATGTGTGCCACGTCACTTATCAGCCTAAGTATTATCCGATCTAAGTATACTCCTTAGTATTTAATGTCTTTCACGTGAATTAGATGCAGGTTGTTTATGTGAATGGAAGTGTAATTCACTTTTCTTGGGGTGTATTTTAGGCGGTGATTTGTTTTCATTTGCTTGAATTCGCCGTCTCGAGTCTTTTAATATGCTTGATGTTGCTGCTGTGTTATTTTGTATACTAATAGTAACGATGATAGTATTGTCAGCACACGTAGCAATAGTAATGTTATCATTAGTCTAAGCCTGCTGTATAAATCAGGTATAGTGCTTCCATGTGGGAAGTGAAATTTAATTTCTGATAGTGTTGTTTATCTATCTTGAACCGTTAGAACTGAATATGTGTTGATTTATTATCATTTTATAGAAAATGTTATATTCATTGCAACATGCTCATGAAGTAATAGCTCATTCTCATGAGTCATAGTCATATTCTTTGAATCAGGATTGTTTTTTTTTTCTGTTGTATAAATCTGTAGTGATTTCCTAATGTATCTTTTTTACTCGATCATGTCTACGCAAGTTTTTATTGGTGTTTTTAGCTGAATTATGCAACCTGTGCGCAGCATCCTATGCTGTCGAGTGTTCCGGAAATCTATTCCAGATTCTCAGCTAGTCATCTTTTTATCTGATATTTGTAATTTCTCAAGTTATTTCTCAAGTATCTGTTTTTCTCTCTTTTATTCTTCAAGAACTAGCTGTAGTCTCAAGATTACATTGACCGCACCCTATTCTGAGGGTCATTAGTTTATCTATTTCCAAGAATATTATATATATATATATATATATATATATATATATATATATATATATATATATATATATATATATATATATATATATTGTGGATCAGACCTTGACGTGGTAAAGGGGTTTGAGTAGGACAATGAAGCTTTGAGCTATGCCGTCTGGAGAGTAAGTTCCTGGGAGGGTCACCCCTAGCGGACAGATCAAGGTCTAAGCCTCAGACTAACATGATCCAAAATCTGCCAACCCGTGACAGTACAACTTCAAACACGGCCCTCATTCCCCGGAGGCCAAGGGGAAACTATCTACGGCAACTGGAAGATCTGCCCCAAGGCAGAGGGTGCTAAGAATCACCGGGTTAGATCAGGCTGCCATTGGACTTTTGGCATTACTATGCTTAATATACGGACAATGAAAACGGAAACCCGATTGCAAGCACTGGTAATCGAACTTGACAACACACATTGGGATATTATTGGGCTCTGTGAAACACGAACAAAGGGCGAAGAGTTAATCAAACTAGAACCAACTGAGTACGTGCTCTACACCGAGGTGCGGATAATGGAGGACGTGGTGGAATTGGATTCCTCATCAATCGAAAGCTGAAAGACACTGTAGTCAAATTTGAAAGTATATCTGACAGATTAGCCCAATGCGTCATTCAGCCGAATAAAAAGTTTATGCTTCAAATCATTCAAGCTTATGCACCAACTATAAGCCATAGGGATGAGAAAATTGAGGAATTTTATGATGATGTAGCCCAACTTTTAGACAAAGAGCAGTGTAGGTAAAAAATCCTGATGGGCGACTTTAATGCCAGAATCGGAAACGCAAGAACTGGTGAAAATGCAACTGGCTCATATGGAAATGGTGAGCGGGACAATAGAGGCGACAGGCTGGTTGACTTTGCTGAAGGACAATAACTCTATATTACGAATTCGTTTTATAAGAAAAAGATACCGCAGAAAATGGACATGGAAAAGTCCATCTGGACTCACAAGTGAAATTGATTACATCATGTTAAATTATAAAGCAATATATTGCAGTTGTAGTGTCCTTAACCATTTTAATGTGGGGAGTGACCATCGAATAGTACGAGCAAAGATTTGGATAAACTGCCGAAAAGAGCGCGAAAGAATGATAAGACCAAAAAGGGGCAAAGTGGATTCTGGAAACCTGCTGGAGAAAGGTAGAGATTTTGAAATTGCTTTGTCCAATCGCTTTGCTGTATTACAAGACCCGGAGGAGATAGATATTACAGACCAATATGAAGAAATCGCCAACAATGTGCTTAAAATGGCGACTTCAATAGCACCAGAAGATAAATGTTTCAAAGAGTCAAAAATTTCCAATGAAGGATGCAGACAGTCCTTTTGGCAGGCAGGGCTGAGTACGTCGAGTTTTGCAAAACTATAAGAAAACGTATTCGAGAGGAAACGCGCCGACTCAATATACAGCTAGTGCAAAAAACTCTGGAAGAAAACAGGGGAATTAACAAAGCTAAGCAGAAGCTAAGAAAGGAAAAGACACAAATGTATTCCTTAATGCGTGAGGATGGTACAATGTACAGGGAACGGACGGAAATGTTAGAGGTTGTCCGAAAATGTTATTCAAAGTTATATGAGGACCAGAATCAAGCAAGAACAGCAATGCCCACTGAGGAACAAGTGCCGAATATCCTGGTGGAGGAAGTGACAAAGGCTATAGACTCGATGAAAAATGGCAAGGCTCCAGGAAAGGATAGTATAACTGTGGAGATGTTAAAAGCTGGTGGTCTGACTTTATATAAAACACTAGCAAAATTATACTCAAAATGCCTCAAACAACAAGAAGTACCCAGCTTATGGAAAAATGCAGCAGTGATTCTTTTACATAAGAAATGAGCACCGGAAGATTTAAAGAACTACCGTCCAATAAGCCTCCTATCAGTGGTGTACAAAGTTTTCACCAAGATAATACCCAAAAGAATACTAAGAAAACTTAATGACGCACAACCAAGGGAGCAAGTAGGATTCAGAAGCGGATTCAGTACAATGGATCACATCCAGGTTCTACAGCAGGTCATACAAAGACACAACGAATACACTATGCCACTGTGCTTGGCTTTTATCGATTATGAAAAAGCATTTGATTCAGTGTCAAAGCAGGCCATAATGGATTTAATCAAGGTGTAGAGAAAGACTATGTAAATATACTAGGATCGATATATGAGGAAGCTACAGCGACAGTCCATCTTGATGATCTTGAGGTTGAAATAAATGTAGAGCGAGGCGTACGGCAGGGTGACGCAATATCGCCTCTTCTTTTCTCAGCCTGCCTGGAAGAAGTGTTCCGTAATCTGGATTGGGAACAGGATGGAATAAGGATTAATGGTGCATACTTAAATCATCTTAGATTCGCAAATGATATCGGTCTTCTTTCACAAGACCTAGAGGAGCTGCAAAGACGCGTGCAGGAGCTGCAAAGGGCGGGGGAACCATTTGGCTTGAAAATAAACCAGAAGAAAGGAGTCGACAAAAGGATTTCTCTTTTAGAATCGGATTTGGAAGTTGTGGATCACTATATCTATCTTGGGCAGAGGGTTTCAATGGAAGGGACGTGGAACGACGCGTTAAATGTGGCTGGCAGGGATTTGGAAGGCTCATAGTGTTTAAGAGCAAACTACCACTTTGCCTGAAAAGAAAAGTCTTGGATCAGAGTCTCCTGCCCGTTATGATATGAGTGAGACCTGGACACTCACATCACAGTCAGTTCAAAAACTTCGAGTAACACAGAGGGGAATGGAAAGATGTATGCTTGGCATTACTAGACGGGATAGAAAGACCTGCACATGGATCAGAAAACAAACGAAAGTGAGTGACATCATTGGAAGAATAAATCAATTGAAATAGAAGTGGGCAGGCCATGCAGCGAGGTGATGGGACGAAAGATGGACCAGGGCGGTCCTGGACTGGATACCGCTTGATCGCAAACGTACCCGGAGAAGACCGAAAGCACGATGGGCTGATGATATTATTAAGTATATTGGACCCGAATGGCAAAGGAAAGCTCAGGACCGCGACAGTTGGAAGCATGCTGAAGAGACCTTCATCCTGCAGTGGATCGATACGGGTTGATGATATATATATATATATATATATATATATATATATATATATATATATATATATATATATATATATATATATATATATTATTATTATTATTATTATTCACCTAAGGGCCCGGGTGGACCACGCACAATCGACCACGACCAAGTACAATTAGAGGCGTTTGTTGTTGTTAGCCTTCCTTTCCGCCCATAGTAATTTCATTCTTTCGCTATGAGCTTTTTTCCTTTCCTCAGACCAAGTTGTTCCAGTCTTCCTACATTTTTCTCTCTGGCCAATCTTTTAACCGTCAACCTGGTATCTGAAACAGCCTCTATCCTGAATTTCACTTTGTGTAATATTTGCTGATTTTAGGTCCTCTTTAATTGCAGTAATCCATTTAATTATTTCTACTTTAGTTTTCTCCTATTTTCATCAAATTCGACTATTTGTCTAGTTAGCCTACTTGGATTCATCCGTTTTATGTGTCCGTAAAACTTAGGTCTTCTTTTTCTCATATCGCTATGTATATCTGTGTATTGTTTGATTTCTTGGTTTTCTTGAAGTCGGTATGTTGTGCAATTGATTTGTTTGGAGGCCTAGGATTTTTCTTATGATTTTTCTTTCCTTCTTTTCAATTTCCTCGATGTCTCCCTTTCTATTCAAAATAAGCGTTTCTGCTCCACATAGACATTCTGGCTTAATAACTGTGTTGAAATGTCTCAATTTTGTGTTTTTAAATAGGCATTTTTTGTTGTAAATATTTTGTGTAAGTCTCAATGCCGTTTTCATTTTTTGACATCTACCCTTATTGGCAGCTTTTTCCAACCCAATTTCCATGATTATTTCACCCAAATATTTGAATTGCGACACTCGTCTGATGTTACCATATTTTGTTTTTAGAAATGGAGTTCTTAGTCTATTGCAGGTCATGTATTGTGTCTTTTAAAAGGAAATTTGGAGTCATACCTTTTCTGCTGTTTCTTTTAGGATTTCGATCTGTTTCTGTGCCGTTGATACATGTTGAGCTAAACTTTCTAGATCATCAGCAAACGCCAGACAATCAATTTTGATGTTGGTTTTCCCTAGTTTAATGGGCTGGTCAATATCCAGGTCCGACTTTTTTTTCACGCCACTCCTGTATTGCTTTTTTTAGAACACAGTTAAATAAGAGTGGCGAGAGTACATCCCCTTGTCTCACTCCAGTTTTAATTTCGAAGGCCTCTGAGATGTTACCCATGAATTTAACTTTTGGTCTTTTGTTATTTAATGTTGCTTTAATAATTGCCAGCGTTTTCAGATCTAGTCCTTGTTCTTTCAAGATTCAGAATACACGAATAATTGAAGATTCACGGTCAATAGAATCATATGCTTTTTTGAAATCCACAAATGTACAGACGACATTTTTTTATTATACAGTTTTTGATGTCTTAGGATCAACTTTAGATTCTGGATCTGTTCAGGGCAGGATCTGCCCGGTCGAAAACCTGCTTGGTATTCACCAATATTAGGTTTTAACTGTCCCTGTGCTCTGTCTAGTAGACATTGAGATAGAATCTTGTAACAAACTGGGAGAAGAGATATCCCTCTATAGTTGTTTACATCCGTTCTTGGTTTCAAACAAGGGCATTCTACGTGTCATCAACTCCAAGGCTTAACAGAAACTATAGAAGAGGGGTTTGAGAACAAGGAGTACACTCTAACCATATTCTTAGATTTGGCCCAAACATCCATACACAACGCAACATCAACTATTAGAAAAATTAAAACCAGGGGAGTATACTTGGCCCAATTCTTTTTAACCTATATACACACGACATACCAGAAACAGAAGCCTCTCTTCTAATGTTTGCAGATGACACAGCTATTCTAATCAAGGAACAGAATCTTGAACTTGGGGTAACCAAACTTCAAGAAGCTACAAATACCATTGTAAAATGGCTCAATAAATGGAATTTAAAAATCAATACAGAAAAGTGCGCAGCAAAAATTTTTACTTTAAGGAGAATCAATAACCCTCCGATTATTCACATAAATCAACACCCAGTCGCTTGAAAAACAAACGAAGAATATGTTAAATATCTGGGTGTACACCTGGATTCCAGATTAACGTGGAGAATACACATAATTCGCAAACTCAACGAAGGGTATGCCAGACTCTCTCAACTCTACCCGCTTATCAACAGGAGATCCTCATTAAAAACAGAATGTACCTTATTGCTATACAAATCACTAATTCAGCCTTTAATCCTTTATGCATGCGTTATCTGGGGCAACGCATCGCCTACCAATGTACATAAAATGCAGGTTCTTCAAAATAAAATATTACGAATAGTTGTGAATACCGAATGGTACGTAACTAATCGACAACTGCACCAAGAACTCGATCTACTAACAGTGTCAGAGTATATTAAAAAACGAACGATCATCTTTCATCAGAGGCTAGAGCAATCTCCCAGCACTGAACATTATCTACTAGGACGCAGAAACATACATACAAGACTGAAGAGGAAACTACCTCAAGATATGTATTTAGAATAGATTTGTGATGTTAATGTTAAAACTTTCATTACAACACTGTCTTGTAGAACAATTGTAATTGTTGAGCAGACATTTCCATAAAAAAAAAACATCCGTTCTATCTCCTTTCTTGTGTAGTGGATGGATTAGAGCATCTTTCCAATCTTCCGGAATCCGTTCGGTTCCCCAAACTTCTTGTAGAATTTTGTTTATTTCCTTGATTGTACCTGGACCAGCGGACGGTAATGTGCCCAAACCGCATCGGAGCGTTAGTTGGTTCGATTGCAGCGCTCGGATGGTTGTTTTTCTTTGTTTCTTTTGTCTGTTTACTTCCTAAATGTTTGTGATTGTTTCTAGGCAAGAGTGTAAAATCCGACAACGAATTACCCCCCAGTCACGCCAGTTAAAGGCTGGGTAAGGCCGGATGCCTTCTTAGAAATGTTCTACGTTGGTCAGTCGCCAGTCGGTAGGTTTCCTGATAGACTTATGGGTAGGTACATAACCAAGGGTTTATAGCCCGAAGGGGGTGCTGGCCTGGGTTTATCGGAAGCTGATGACCGTGGTTCGGAACCCACGTTAAGCTGTAGGTCCAGTCGCTAAATAGCCTAGTTGCGGATGAGCCTCTAACTCTAACACTTTACCTCTACCTTTGATAATTCCTTTGTTTTGTTTTTGCATAGACTTGGACTTGATTTTCGTTTAGTCGCAGTAGTGTTGATCCATCAGCCAAGCATAAAACTTTATGTAGCATAGACGTTTCCGCCTGCTGCAAGAAATATTACCGCAGATTTCCTATTTGTTGGTCCAGTTACTTACTAATATCGACTAATCCTCTACCGCCTTGTTGCCTCTGCAATGTTCTGCGTTCCACTGTACTTCTAGGGGCTGTTTCTGCGATTTTGTGAGCAGTGTCCTGATCTTCCTGATTTTATTTTTATTATGTCCTGTCCTGATATTATTATTATTATTATGTTGTTGAAACATTGTTTATTGGTTTGTGTATTTAGAATTTATTAGTACAATAAAAATAAATAAATAAATGTATCTATTAGTATAATATGAATTATAACTTAAATATAATTATACATTTAATTCGGTTTCACTCTCATTTTGATCTACATTAATAATAAGTGGTTCTATATTATTAGTAAACGATACGAATATATGAATCTTGTATTTTAATAACATGGTTAATCAAATGTATCCAGCTTTCTTTGGGAATACTATATACAACCTTTCTAATTGCATCATTTGCACTTAGAGTCGAATAAATGTTTTCTGCTCTAACATTGGATTTTACCTGATACCACATATGCTAAATTGGATTAAAAATACAGTAATATAGAGGAGGGCTAATTCTGCTGCAAAGAATGTTGGTTTCATCTTTCCTTAGTCGTTGTTGCAATGAATGCAATGCAGGCACAGTTTATTCTTCATATAACATACATTTTGTTTCGAAAGAAGTCTTTGTCGCTTTCGTCAACACATTTGCTTTTATCAGAATCACTATGAACGTTTTTGGTTTTAATTGGCTTCGTCACAATATCTTTAACTATAAACAACGGCGTTTTCGTTAATGAAGACGTTTCTGCTGCGGCTGCATTTACATTAAACCCCCTATTCAATAAAGAAACATACACATTTTTAACAATTTGCTTAGCATCGGACGTTAAATGTTTTCTTTTATAATTAGCACTACCGGAGGCACAATGATCATTATCTTACCAAGAACGCCACAATTTTAGCACATTTGGAATAATAAAAATACGATCGAAATTATAGAACTGCACTGTTTAAGAAAAGAATGCGAACTAAACTAAAATATTTCGAAACTACTAAACCCTATATAAAATAAATTTTATCTATTTACCTATTATTTTATTAGGCCCGGCCTTGTTTACGTTTTTTGCAACTTTCCCGGGTTTTGTTACTACAGGGGTAGCTAACTGTAGTTTATTGCAGCTATTTGGTCAACGATATATCTTAAACCGCACTATATTAGGAACTGAAACCTAATAACTCTAACGATTACTGGCGATCGATACAGACAATAATTGGTAACATTGAACCGAGCATCAAGGAAAAACGACCAGAATACGCCCGAAAACACGAAAAATTAATTTTTTCCCATGATAATGCTTGGCCTCATGTTGCACAATGTGTAAAAAGCTATTTGGAAAATATTAAATGGGACGTCCTACTACACCCACTGTATTCACCAGACTTAGCCTCTTCCGACTACCACTTCTTTCGATTGATGCAGCACGGACTGTCAAAACAACACTTACATTCTTACGAAGAAGTGAAAATTTGGCTTGATGAATGGTTGGCCTCAAAAACCAAAAGTTCTTTCGGTGGGGAATCCATTCTTTGGCAGAAAGATGGGAAAAAGTAATAACTAGTGATTGCCAATACTTTTGATTATTAAAGTAATTTATTTTGTTGTGGAAATAAACGCTCAAATTTTATGAGAAAATCGGCATTATTATCCGAAACATCTACTACCATTACTATTTCCAACTGTTTGTCAAAGTATTGGTACTGCCTTTTTGGTATTAATAATAAAATTAGTATTTTTATTCGCAAAAAATATCAACAGCTGGTGTTTTCCCTTTTTCTGTTTTAAAAAATTTTTGAGGGAGCATAATTGATGGTAATCCGATGGTGCGATGTCCGGTAAGTCAGATGGATGAGGCAAAATATCGCATTTGAAGCTCCACAATGTTTGCTGTGTCCTCATTGAAACGTGATGTTGTGCATTGTCAGGACGAAACACAACATCTTTTCTGTTTACTAATTCTGACCAATTTTCGTCAATCGCTGCCTTCTGTCTATCTAATTCTGATGAGCAGAGGCCAGTGTTGATGATTTGATTACGTAGAAGATGCTCAATGTACATAGGTCCCTTCCAATTCTACTAAATGCAAAGCATAATTTCTCTTCTAATGAAGGTTGTTTTTTGTCCTACTTAACACAGCTCACCCTGGAAAACCCCATGATTTTTTTTAATTCCAAGTTATTATAAAGAACCCACTTTGCATCACCATCGTACGGGTTTCTGTCTAGCAGATTTCGCTCATTAAGTTCATGAGAGACTTATTGTATCAGCACACGTACCTATTTTTTTAAGATGCCAAAAATGGTTGATTTACCAATATTTAGCTTATCTTTAATATCGTAACGCATGGATCTTCGGCTGAACGACAGCCAGAAAAATACTGGTCTACTCTCCTGCAACGGCCAAACAATTTTTACACCTTATTCTCCCCAACAGAACTCTCTACGTAAACGACATAAATCTTGTTGTTTGTTTAGACAGCGTTATTGCCCTTTTTGAAATATAAAGCATAATGTGATGCACGTTAAATGTGATGTGATGTGATGTTTAATGTGATGCAAGGTAAATGCAAGTTATTGACTGACATTTTCAATTTAAATCAACTTGATTAACTGAGACAAATCAAAGCAAATCGGAACTTAACATTGTATACCAGAAGAATTAATATTATGTAAACAAAAATTGCTAATCCAGCACTGATTTTTACAAGCACTAAAAGAACAACTAATGGCAAGTCCCTACGAACTTTTCGAACTTAATTCAGCTACTGTGTATTGTTTTTCACAATTATACTTTCTATAGACTAGTGAAACGTAAAAGTTAATCAAAAAAACATTTTCCAACGACAAGTTGTAGTCAATAAATCAATGATTAATCTCTTTGTATTTTCAGCTTGTTGTTCTTATATAAAATTAAAGTATAAAATACAATTTAAAATGAAACATAAATAAAGTAAAACCTTTGAGTAAATTGTAACAATTGGAAGAAATAAATTAAATACTGTTCATTTTATGTCTTCATAATAAACTCGCTGAAATTGAATAAAAGTTTGCAGCAAACTTTCTCAATTATATTGTTGGACAGTTTAATGTTTCGCTACAAAATATTAGTTAACAGTTTAACAGTAATTACGCATTGAAGGTATAGAGCCGTGTGTTCTAAATGGTTCGACAGGTTTTTTAAATTTAATATTCTTTGAAATTTAGATCGGATAGTTACAGTTTGGCCGTAACAATAGCCATTTTGCATTAATTTCGGGTAATTAAATTTATGCCTTTGGCGTAGCAGCATTCGCGGGACTGGTATTAGAGTTCGGGTAACATCCACCATAAAATTAATTCAATGTACCTTTATATGAGATTCTGGTTCCGCTACAATAATTACTGAATGGAATAAAAAATCAATTCTCATGTACAATTGTAACACATTTCTACATACAATGATAAATGGACAATACAAATTATGACCGTCATTAATACGAATAATTTATAATAATTTAAATTTGAGTTACATATTTGTGTATAGAGTGAGGCATAAACACGCTACCATTTTGTTTTGCCATATTTTTTTCGGTTTGGGTTTAGCAATTGTGTAGTGCAGACGTGCAAGTTTTGTTATAGATAGACAGTGAAACTGTTGATATTTAGATTAAAAGAAATGCTTTCGGTCTTCTTTATGGATATTTACGATCAAGCGGTATCCACTCCACGATTGCCTTGGTCAATCTGTCGTCCCATCGCTTCGCGATATAGCCTGCCGATCTCCATTTCAATTACTTTATTCTTCCAATGATGTCACTTACTTTTGTTTCTTCCCTGATCCAGGTGCAGAACTTTCTGACCCGTCTTGTAATGGTAAGCATACATGTTTCCATTCCCTTCTGTTTTTGAATTGATTGTGATGTGGAGTTTCACTTTCGTATGTCATTACCGGCAGTACGCACTGGTCAAAGAGTTTTCTTTTCAGGCAAAATGGAGTTTGCTCTTAAACACTATATTGAGCCTGTCATATGCCTGCCAGCCATAAGTTCGCACCATTGCTTTTTATACCAACTTGTTCTTAGTCCAGATTACGGAATATCTCTTTTTGTAGCCGTAGTTTCATCATATATCGCCTAGTAGGTTTACATAAACGTTGTATACACCTTGGTTATCAATACATCCATTATGGCCTGCTTCGTAATTTCATTATGCGTATTCTTTGTGACTTTCTCTGGCATGCTGTACAACCCGGTCATTACAATGTATCACAATCCATTGTAATGACTGCACTTCTGAATTCTGCTTACTCTCTTGGTTGCACGACATTTCCTTTTCTTAATATTCTTTCATATATTATTTTTGTAAAAACTTTGTACATCACTGATAGGAGGCTTATTGGACGGTAGTTCTTTAAATCTTCCTGTGCTCCTTTTTTATGTAAAACAATCGCTTCTTCATTTTTAAAAAGTTAGGTAGTTTTTGTTGCATTCCTATATTGTATTTTTTTGCTTGAGTTTAATTTTGAATTTAATTTTCCAGTATTTTATGTATCGTCCGACCACCAGCTTTTAGCATTTCAACCGTTACACTGTCCTCTCTTGGAGCCTTGCCGTTTTTCATAGATTCTACAGCCTTTATCACTTCCTCCACTAGGATATCTGACAGCTGTTTTTTCCGTTCAATTACTGTTGTTTTTAACTGGTTTTGATCTTCATATAACTGTGAATACATTTTTCTAACAACCTCTAACATTTTTGTATGCTTCCTGCACACTATACCATCCTCGCGCATTGTGGCTTCTTTCTCAGGCTTCTGCTTAGCCTTGATAATTCATTTATTTTTTTGCAGACTTTTTTGCACTAATTGCATGTTGAACCGGCGCGTCTCCTCTCTAATACATTTTCTTATATTTTTGCAAAGCTCAGCTTAATCTATCACGCCAAAAGGACTCCCTGCATTCCATATTGCCCGTCATTAGTAGCAATGTAATGCAATGAGCCATTAGTAGCAATGTAACTTTATTGGGTTTTTAATACTTCTCCGTAACATTTGTCAACATATCTGGTGTTAATGCAGCGATTTCAGCCCAAATATCCTTGAGTTGTCGTATGGCTTGGAGCTTATTTATGTAAACTTTTTTTTTTCAAATTCCCATAAAAATAATCGGGAGTCATCCAATCAATTTTTCATGAAAATTTTACAATTTGATGAATGATTTCTGATGACACTGCAGTATTCTAATCGCTTATTGTTGTAGAAAACAGATCTTGAAGGATATACATTTTATAGAGAAACATGTGCAGGTTCGCATAATTCAGCGTAAACTGCCTCAAGAAATTCCCAGTTGTATACCACGTCATCGAATCGACTTTTCTGGAGACACTGTTCTGTGACCTCTGATACGGGGCCCGCCTGTTCCGAATTCTTGAAATTGCCTGAATAAACGATAAATTGTCCATTTTGTGAATTTGTGAGGCGCCGGACGACTATGATAATCTTGCCTAAATTTAGGTTGAGTTGCAGTATTGGAATTATTTCTTTTAATCCATATCCATCCATAATAAAACTTGCACGTCTGCACTCTGGCAGCGTGATAAGTATCACGCTGCCATTTTGTGCAGTGCCCCACCCTTTATACATTGGACTAAATATTATTTAATCATGTTCATTGGAACATTTAATTTTGAAAAAATAGATATTTTGTATTACTAACTAAATTTGAATTTAAGATAGGTCTGCAAAACCATATCTATATCAGTTCGTTCGTTTGGTCAGGATTTCAACTGTATGACAAAAAGTTGCCATTCCATAGATCTTTGTGTCACCGAATTGAAGGAGAGTTCTGTTAGAATATTACATTACATAAGGTACATATTACCTATCAGCACTACATTATACGAGGTGTGCAAATAAATTAATTAGACTGGTGGCGTAGCCTTAGATCTGGTCACAATGTTGGCTACTGGTTAGGAGGGGAAACAATCAGGATTACGTTTTTAGTACGACTTTGAACGACCTAGAGTATGTGACTTTATGATCTATATTAGTTTTTTTCGAGAATTTGCTCTTGTACACTTTGATGTCCAACAACAATTAATTTACTGAACCAACCATCTAAAGATTAAAATTTTACAGATGTTGTTCGCTACTATATCAGATTGAAAAATGTTACTATTTTTTCCAGCTTTTCCATGTATTGTTATCTAAATTTTTTCAATTCTAAAGAACAATATTCCAAAGAGGACCCGTTACAAAAAACACTTTAAGTTTTTTAGAGGTTGATATTGACATTGAGCTGAATATAAATTGCGATTTTTTAACTTTTTATTTTTTCTACTTTGGAGTGCTATCAATTATTTAAATTGAATGCCCCTCTGATGTTCGAAGTACACCTACGTATAGGACCCTAAATATAGAATCTAAAAATATAATTAAGGTTTAAAAAAGAACTAGGGAATAAAATCCTTTAATCATTCTTAGATTATAGAATGCTATTTTTTTTGAACTTCATTATTAAAGCGACAAAAATGTAAATAAAGGAAATTAAAATGTATTAGAAATATTCAAATGAAATACAAAAGTCTGGTCAATAAGATTATTTCTGTTGCTGTCAAATACATTTACAATTTTGCACCCTTGTTTAAATGTCATTTTTTCTAAAACAAATTGTAATCTAAAGTTAAATTAATAAAAAAGAGGTTATTTGTCAGGCAGTTTATATATAAGTAAATTTAATAATTCGAAAACATAGAGTCAATAAGTGCCAAGTTTTATTTTAGACTTGGTATGACAGGAACGTTTGCAAAACTTCAACGGGCCTAGGTTTTCAGCTAGTTTAAGGCATTTTCGAAGGCTGGGACTCAATTGAAAATAAACCTCGCAAATGACGGCAACAGCAAGAGGTGATGAAAATATCCACATGATCCGGGAGCGTTCTGATCGTCGGTTGACGATCAGAATGATCGGGGAATTGAACTTCTACACAATTGTTCAATACATTTTGACCAGCGATTTGGGGGTGAAACTAAAACTTACTGTTTACAAAATAATACCATAATTTAAACAAAATATAATAAGTAGAATTCGATTGGGTTGGGTAGTATTCGGCAAACTCCATTTCATCCTGATGGACAAGAAGGTTTCAATTGAACATAAAACCAAAGTATTCAACTCGTGCATACTCCCTGTGCTGACATATGGAGCGCAGACATGGACCTTTACTAAATCTAACCTTGACAAACTGACGAAGACACAGAGAGCTGTGGAGCGAAGAATGCTGAATATAACTCTCCGAGACCACAAAAAAAACTTGGATATGATAAAAGACCAAAATTATAGAGATAGTAGAACATGCTGGCAGACTTAAATGGAAATTCGTAGGACACAACCAAAAACTCTCAAAAGAATAAGTCGAATAATGTTATCCAAAATTGGTGTCTTTATGAAGGTCAAAGAAACATAGGATGACCACATATGAGATGCGTGGATGATACAAAGAGACACGGAGGATTGATATGGAAAAAAACTGCACAACAGATGGTGAATTGGAGCATGGAGATGGAGAGAACTGGAAGCGACCTACATTCGGACATACCTGGATGAATAAATACTATGATGATGATGGTAATAATATTCAATAAACAGTTGTTCATGAAATAATAATTTTGAACGGGTAAAAATATGTAATCACCCCAAATACCTCTGCCGTATGTAATATTTTCTGACAGTCTGTAATCGTCTTGGACAAAGTTTAATCACTTGATATATTTCTTCATTCTTAGAGTAATACAATTTTAAAAGTATCATTTTTTGGTCCGCCATATACATTAGTTCTCTATAGGATTAATATCTGGTGATTGAAGGTAAATTCAACATTCTCCTAACATTGTAGAGCGACCAGTCTTTCGTAATTCTCGACGTGTGCTTCAGATCATTGTCCTGGTGGAATGTGAAGATATTCTTGGTACCTAATTGCCAAGAACCTTACAACCAGCATTTATTAATAAATTTCCAGTCAGAGCCCAAGACATATAATCCTAAACGCTGATATTTTTCTATAGTGTTTTATGAGGGTTGCTATTTATGTATCCGGAATTGGTAACAATGTTGTTGCTAGGCGCCATTTGATATATACATCGTAAAGTGTGACATTGTTGACTGTATACGTAATCAGAACGTTTTGTCATACGGACACTATTTGTATTTTTTAGGGACTTGAAAATTTCATCTCAGTCAAAATATGGAATTAACTCGTGAGAATTTTCGTGCAATGATTTATTATGACTTTCGCCATCGATTATGTCAGCAACAGTGCATCGATCAACTCACTTCGACTTTTGACGATAAAGCACCATCTAAAACCACTGTATATCACTGGTTTAGTAAATTCAATCGTGGCTATCGTTCGCTCACGGATGATATTAAAGAAGGTTGTCCAAAATCGGTTGTTGTGCCAGAAAACATCAATACTGTACGCGAATTAATAAAGCAAGATCATCATGTGACATGCCGTGAGATTGAGGCATTCTTTGGCATTAATATGACAAGCAGTCATAAAATTTTATATGAATATTTAGTCGTGAAAAAGATTTGTGCGCGTTTGATTCTGTATAATTTGACAATCGCTCAAAAAAGGGTCGTGTCGACTGGTGCAAAGAAAATGCTCAAAAAATACAATCAAGGTGCGTCAACAGCCACGTATAACACACATGTGACAAATCTTGAATCTGTGTCTATGAGCACGAAAATAAACATCAGTCGACTGTATGGGTCTTTCAAAATAAGGCAAACCGAATAAAAGTTGTTCGCACAAGAAGCACTTCGAAGCAAATGGTCGCCTGTTTTTTTTTTTTTTAGATAACTGGGCATGTAGCTATAGTGCAGAGATTAGTAGAACGATCAATTCTGAATTGTACACAACCTTTTGTTTGCCAGAAGTATTGAAGAAATAAGAAAAAACAACCAGCGGCGCAGGATAATTCTTCCAATTCTGTCCAAATATTTAATTGATGGGTTATTCACCATACAGTCCTGATTTGGCACCCAATAACATCTTTTTGTTCCCGTCAATGAAGAATAAACTACATGGCCAACGATTTTCGACGCCAGAAGAAGCGGTTGATGAGTTCAAAATGTATGTTTTCAAGATGCCTTAATCGTAATGGAAAAAAAATGTTATGAAAAGTGCTGTGAAAATATGACTCGAATATATTTTACTGAAAAATTTAAAATCAAGTCCACAATTTCGTCATCAAAAAACATAAAAAATGTTTCAAAGGGTCTTTTCCCCGAAAGCATATTTTTTAGTTCCTCTTCCGGATGTCCTTTTCCTCTTCCTTTATGTCCTCTTCCGGAGCGTGCAATTCAAATGTTCTAGCTATATAATTTGGCACCTGAACATCCTGCAGGTTGCTTTTTCATCTATATTTTCGTCGTCCGTCAAGGTGTCCCCGTCAGGCGGAATATACACTGCATCAATATTTACTAAAAATAAAAATAACAGACATATAAGGACAATAAGGTGCCCTATTATTTGTATAAAATGTAAAAATAAAAAACTTACAATTTTCATCATTTTCCATCGCTATCACTAATATAGAGAGGCGGAAGAAGCACCTTTGGATTACCCCTCAGAAACACTATAGTGGTTCCCGATTCAGGAGCACATTTGATTATTAATATATTTTGATTAAATTATCCAATTTAATATATATATATTTTTATTTAAACCTCAATCTGTATAGAAACAATAGAATAGTAGAATATAATGTTCCAAAAAATAATAGTATTCCTAATACGATCGAAAAAAACAACAAAATCATATCTAGGCGAAATTAATATATAAAAACTTTCTTCCAACGACATTTAAAAGGGGACTTAATTTACTTTCAGATACTTATTACATAATTGAGCTTTATTTAAAAAAATATTTGTTCTTAGTTAGGTAGATTTCACTGGTATGATGCTCTTCAAAAACCGATTGGGTCTCGCTTTCACTCTCTTTGTCATCGAAAATATCAGCTGCCTCATATAACGCTTCTATTTCAGACGCCTAGCGAGTACGAGAACGCATGTTCATTTTGAGCTAAATAGAAAATGGAAGAAACCGATGAATAAATGCGAAAAAAAAATAAAAATCAAATTTTCAATAAAAATACTATAGAAAATATATATATATATTTATGATTTACTTACCACAAACTGCCTCAAGATCGAAAAAAAGTACACTATTTGTGCAAAAAGGTTATTTAACACAACAACAGCACTGGCGTATACCCATAGACTGACTCCGATCGCTTATATTTTTGTTAGTATTCACATCTACATCTACAGATCTGTAGTGGGGATAGTAACATTTTTTCTCCCACTCAAAGGCATCCCCTCAACGTGATCATTTATAAGGGAAAGACACTTTTAATTGACCTCTGGGTATCCCATATCCAGTGCTGCTCTTGAGGGTTAACAATGGGTGCATATCTTATGTTTGAAGTACCAGGTTCAAAAGAAGTTCTATAAGACTACTCTTTCTTACTATAATGTTCTTTTATTGCCTTTTATTGTCCTACTGTTGTAGAATACTGTGGAAATACTCCCTCTACGGCCTTGTGGTATTCCTACTTTGTCCAGTCCAAAATCAGGTACAGATAAATTCAATGAACCCATGATATAAAGGAGGAGCACGTGACGTGCTAGGCTATTTCTATGAAATGGTGTTTTAATAACTATCTAAATGCAGAAGATCATTCTCATCGATGTTACAAAAATCATGTCGACCTGTGTAATTAATGTAACGCTTACTTAACTTTACGGTTTAAGGTTTTTACACGCTTCATTAGGTGCGGTTGAAATATAAATAAACATAGTTTAGTTTTAGATTATGTTGAATTATCTCCTGATGATGCAAACATGGTTAGCAAAACGGCCATCGTGAAGTTTTAAAAAATCATTATTAGTGATTTATTGCTAGTTAAGATGGATAATTTGTTTGATTTTGTCTGCTGAAGATATTTATTACCTCTAAATGAGAGCAATACCATTGTGCAAATACTTATTTACATGAGAAATCAGCATCTTAACACCTTTTGAAAGAACCGATTTTAATTATTGTAATTTTATTGAAAATAATTTGTAATGTATGTTAACGCTATAAGATTTGATAATGTTATAATAAAAACAATTGAGAAATATCAGTTTGTTCAAATACTATTTTACCCCACTGTACTTGTTAAAGAGTGAAACGTTTAATAGTCATTACCTAAATAATGTTTTTATTCCCTAATTACCAATCCAAACATTTCGCTGCATATAAAATTATCTTGTTGTTGACAAACATTCCGAAAACAACTGTTCATAATGTCTCCGAAAAGAAAAATAATCTAACGCAATTTATTGACAGAAAGTTTAAGCAGTTCGAGAGAAAAGATAAATATTTGAAATTCAGAATAGCGTGGAAGAAAACAAAATCCGTCTTACGAGCTCATGGCTCATTTAACATAATTTTTATAAGAAAGGACCATATCGATTTTCTATTCTCAGACCGTTTTGCCCCGAAGGGCATCACGATGAAATTTTCTATTATCTTTTGATGAAGAGGAAAATAATGATTTACTTATGAAATGATTTCTTAAACTTATTTGGTGATTAATTGTTTTGTTGGCCAGTTTATCTAATTATCTGTATATAGTTATGGACAAAAAAAAATATGAGTACTGTTTAGAAAATAGGCTTTTAAGTAATAAAATTCCTTGGTCTCTTAAAATATAATGCAACTGTTACAATAATACGTTTCTTATCTTCCACCGTCTTGATAAATATTTTGAACAAAAAAAATCGCAAGATAAAATAAATTCGAAAATATCATTTAAATAATGTGGTAAAAAACAGAGTAATGAAGTATATTAATAACTTTGGTTCACATTTTATCAGAAATTGATTTTTATTGTTTGCCAGGCGTTATTAGTGTACGTTGTCTGTGTATACAAACATTTTAAAAACAGTGGGTCATACTAAACATTGTACTGGTAAAGAACACCCAATTTTGCAATTGCGAGAACAGAAAAATCTTACATATTTATTTCTTAAACTTTGAAAAGATCTCTTTACGTTGTTTCAAAACTATTAAAAGGAAAAAAATTGAGCAAAAACCAGAGTTCCAAGGCCGGAAACGAAAAACTTCTAGTCGAGAATATGCACGTTTAATTCGCGAAGTGTGTAAAAATTCTTTTTTGACTTCAACGGTTACCAAACGGGAATTACCATTATCAATCAGTACGAGTATTAGTGTTAGGTAAACGTTTGCAAGAATTTGGCTATAATGGCAGAATTGTAAGGAAAGTTCCCTATTTGAATAAAAACACGTAAATCAACGTAAGGAGTTTGCACGAAATAATTTAAATACAGAACATTAGTAAATGTTCTTATTTCCGACTGAACTAAAATAAATTTATTTGGTAATGATGGAAGAGTACGTGTTCGGCGTCGAGGAATGAACATTTGAATCCAAAAAATACTATTGGTTGCGTTAAATATAGTGGTGGCGATATCAAAATTTGAGGCTCATTTTCATATGCCGGAGTTGGTCCAATTCATTGGATAAAACAAAACATGAAACTTTTGAAGACCTGTGTAATTTTAAGGAAAACATCAAATACCAAAAAATTATGGGAGACAAGAAATCTGGTAATGTCTGAGTGATGTGGCGTGTTCATATATTTTTTTTTCCTTTATTTAATATTTTTTGAGCTTTAGATACTGGCGTAAAACCCAAATAAAGGAAAAAAAAGAAATCTGGTATTCTATTCCGGTTGAAGTTTGCCTCAATCTTATAAAATTCATGCTTAAACGATGTGCCGCACTTTTGGAAAATGAACCTCTCCGACATAATACTATGTAATAAGTTGATTTTAACTAGTTTGTCCTTGTCCTACTTTTTTTTTTTTTTTTGTTCGTGCTATTTCTAAACACTAAACACTAAACCCACACTAAACACATTTTTATAACAATGTTCTTATTTATTGAAAGTGTATTTGTAAAATGTATAAAATGTATTTTTAAAATTTAGTTTACATAATTTTTTTGTTTATATTTATTTGATATATCAGTCGATTACTTCATTTGGTGAATATATATAAACTGTTCTGTTCTAGTTTGAATTAATGTAGTGGTCCTCTGAACAGCTGGCAGTAGTAGGCAACATTAAATATATATGTCGATCATGTAGAAAATCATTCCATAAAACTTCTTTCCAGTCTAAAAAAACGGTCGCGAGAACCTTACCGACTGAGAGACGGGTTTTATCCTTTACAGGCCAGATTTCGTCTTTCCTTCGCCATTCCTTACTCGCCATTTATAATTTTGCAGTGTAATAATGCACCCGTGTTTCATCACGTCACGTCATGCTTCAAAAAGTCTCTTCTTCCCGCCGAAATCAGAAGATTCTTTCTGATTTGCAATCGGATGTTTTTTTAATCTTCGGTCAACAACTTCAGAACCCATCGGGCCAGATTTTATTGAAGAAGAAGAAGATGATTTTTGATGATTGTTTGAACACCCTGCGAACAACCTGTTGCTCACTCATGGCTGCACTGACAAAAGAGCTGAGTGAAACAGCTCACTGAACATTTCTCCCACTCCTAATACACTGCACTGCAATGACCTACATTAACAGCTCGCTGAGGAAAGTAATTATAAAATTCCGGTTTATATTTGATTCACCCTCGCATTATGTATTGTGGATGCTCGTGAGTTTTTAAAGTGAGAGGGCCAAGAAGAAAACACTGCTGCTGAAGATTTTTTTGCTTTTCCCTTTCTTCTTTTTAGTTTTTATGCTATTAAAACCCTATACAGGAGGTAAAGCAGGAAAATAAGTTAAAGGAAAGAACATGAACAGGTATAAAATATGGTGTTTTGCTCTGAAAAAGTGTTTACTGTGATAAATGCTGGAGGGGCGGCACCCCAACGCCCTCCCTCACGAGGTGCCACTGCTATATGTTACTCTCAAAGCATATTTGAGATGATTGATTGAAACGCCAAGAAGCATTCCTCTTTAGCTACCCCCGTATTATACTACTATATATTAAACTAGGACATAAAACCAAGGAATTTGTATAATATATTTTATTTAGGTTTATCTTTCTTCTATATCACCTTTAAACATTTCAGTTTAAGTTAAGGCTACTAAATAAAAATAAGGGAAGAAGTCGTGATTAAATAATAATTGATCATCGCTTCATTCATTTTTAAAGAAATACGGCCCAATGATGAGGCCGGCGTACAATCCACACCATAAGGTATAGTTTTTTGTATACAGCAGTAATTGTTGGATCATTTGCCAATTATTTTCACTCCAAAAGCCGCAATTTTGTTTGTTAACGGAATCATTTAGCTAAAAATGAGTTTCGTCGCTGAACAAATGTTTGCGATAAACTTCTGGATCAAGTTGCAATTGATTTTGAGCCCATTCACCGAACTTACGACACAAACGATGGTCTTACAGCTTGAATTCTTCGATTAGCTGGATCTTGTAAGATATCAGACTAATATCTTTGCGTAAAAGATATGTAGTCGTGTTTCCATGTAGTCGAATAACAAAGCCCAACTTCCTGCCAACAGCAACGAATTTATACATTTGGATCTTTATTAAAACTGCCAGCAACAGAGTCGATATTTTCTTCGGAACGCTCAATTTTTTGTCTTCTCACTCAATTCACGAAGTGCTCTATAAGATTGGCACACAGCGCACTGATTTCGACAATAAATGTCGACAATTTGCAAGCGTTGTTCTGATTTCATGATGATTTGACAAACTCTACTGAATAATTTTGACACTAGAGGCGCCAAAACTCAGAGTTCATTTGATAGCGACCCCTGTCGGAAGTTCGGTCACCCTAAAAAATCACTCGTTATATAAGCGGATTATTTTTTTGGATCTTTTATCCATTTGTGATTGTAAAGCTTTAAAGGCAATTGAAAAATGTTATATTACAAAATGTTGTGTATTTCGATTTCTACAAAGGAGCTTTCCTTAGATCATAGAAATTGTGAGTCGATATTGAGTTATTGTATGAAACCTGAAAATTGCTCTTTCCAATATCCTCTGATAACTTTATAATAATCCTTTGTTTCCAGTCCAGTTTTCAGTATATCTCTTATCGTTTTGTCGCATTGGTTTTATATGGTTTAGGAATGACCTGCGGTCAGTTTAAAGGAACGTATACACAATTTTTTTAAAGGACAATATCGGATATAAGCATTTCTACAAGTTCTTTTTAATGATTTGTTTTTTAAGTTTAATTTAAGAAAGATTGTATTAATATTAAAATAAATCACCAAACTTTAGAATTAGGGGGTGTGTAAATATAGTAATGCGGTTGATTTTTTTATTCAATTGAAATTACATTTACATTGTCTCCTTCAAAGTAGTTGCCTTGGGAAGCCACACAGTGCTCACAGCGCTGGAGACAGTTTGTCCACTCTTCCATAGCGGCGTTTGAACTTGGATACGGGAATCGCCTTCAGCTTCATCACTACGGTAGTGAGGTTGGAGTGTGCCATTTCTGGCTGTGGCGATCCAATATCGGATCGAATTTAAAAATTCAAGACTCGTTACAAGAAATGACACGTTCCGTAAAATGAGGTCCATTTTCAGTCTGCCTTAAAATTTTGTTTGTCAAAAACTTTCCCCCGATTACTCTGATCATTAACCTGGATGAGACACGAAGATCCCGGATTCCTTGGGCATTTCCATTACTTTTTGCAGTTCAAGGCTACAGGTGCGAGGTTTATCTTCAATCGAGCCTTGGCGATGTAAAAATGCCATAAATCATCTGAAAACCTGTGCCCTTCAGATTTCGTCGTTCTCCGCGATATCTCCTTACACGAGCATGGCCGTTATGACCACCTATACAGAAGCCGAACTCGTCACTAAAAATAACACGATTCCATTCCGCATCCCACTGATGTGTTTCTCTGTACCACTCCAGCCATTGACGCCGATGTTCCGCTGTAAAAGGTAAAGCCAGATATGATCTGTAAGAAATGAGCCCAAAATATCTGATTTTGTGGTAGATTCCAATTAACCTTTCATGCTCTTCGTACCACTGGTTAGTAGTTGACCTTGAAGTTGAAAAACGGTCTCTTATGGCTAAAAGCCGAAGACGGCGCTCCTGGAGTTCGGTCGTGGCTGGACAGCGTCCTGTGCCTCTAACTCATTGTTGTCGACCTTCTTCGGTCCACGCTCGCCAAGTTCTCAATACTGTATCAACAGTCCTATTCATTCTTCTTTCAATTTACCGAAAAGATAATTCGGTTGACTCTTAGACCTACAATGCAGCCTCTCTCAAATTGTGTCAACTGGCGAAAATTTGCACGCCTTCGGACTCTAGGCATGATAACATTTTTAAAGAAATTAAATTGCAGTAATACAAATCACAGTCAAATCATAAAAGTTACTGAAATCATGTATTTTTAAGGAAAAAGTGAGAGTACCAAAAACTTTTTTATACGTGCAAGTGCTTCGTTGCTATGCCTGAAATTTTGACATTTATTTCTAAGGTCACTAAAAACAAATATACAAAATATAATTAAAATACAAAACCTTTTACTGGGTGTTTTTCTTTCTATGTCACTTAGTTATTTTCATAGTATAATGGCATAATATTCTTGAGATATTGAACGAAGTTGCTTTTGAATTATTACAGACTAGATCAATTGGTGAGTTTTCCTGTCGAGTGTACATCGTAGATACATTTTTTGTTTTGTAAGTTTTTTTGTAAGATAAGTTTTTTGTTTTTTTTATATTGTGTAAGTTTTGTATTGGGAGGTGGCAACGCTGTGCCGAAACGTAGGCAGTGTTTTTGTTTTTCACCTGCATTAAATTCGTTTTACGGAGTTTGCAGTGAGAATTAAATAAACCACAGTGTACAAGCAGTGACAGTGTGAGCTAGGTACAGTGTGATAACAAAATAATTGTCCAAGCATAAACGAAATAATAAAGAACATAAGACTAGAAACAATACATGTATTTGAGGTTAGTGCGATAAGGGAATAAGGAACCGTAGGTCTACGCAAAAATTTTTTTGCGCTGTTGCCAAGCGTTGGATAGAATCGGAAGTTTGGGTACAGAAGGAAAAGACAAACTCTATCGAATAAGAAATAAGAAAACAGAGATGGAGTCGGATACATCTGATGATGGAAAACGTAAGAGAGGAGGCGAATTAGGGGAGGATTTCTTTAAAAAATCAAAAAAAACACACAGAAGCCCACCAAAAACCAGCGATGATATGTTGAAGGAGATGATGAAATTAATAAAGGGACTGTCAACAGATATAAAAGATATTAAGTTAGAACAGCAGGCTCAAAGGGAAGATACTAAGGTATTAAGGGAAGAAATAAAAGAATTAAGGGAAGAACAAGCAGAGTTTAAGAAAGAAATAAGGATGCTGAAAGATGCAAGTGAAAAAGCGGTGGCTGAAGTAAATGATTTGAAGAAAGAAATAAATTTAAACAATGAAAGAATAGAAAAACTAGAGAGTAAGGAGAGAAGAAAAAATATAGTCATACAGGGACTGACAATGGACACAGGAGATAATAACCTTCTAAAAGGGATGATGGGAAAGTTTATAGAAGATGAGGTAGGTGTCAAACCAATAGTAAGAACAGCACGAAGATTGGGTATGAAAACATGTTTGGTGGAACTTGGCAGCGAAGAAAACAAGATAGAGGTGATGCAGAGTCAAAACAAGTTAAGGAATAGGATAGGCGACAAAATATTTATAAACGACGATCTCACCAGAGAAGAAAGAGTTATTCAAAAGAAAATTAGAGAGAAGGCAAAGGAGGAAAGGGCCAGAGGAAAAGGTGTGAAAATAGGATTTATGAAATTGGTGGTGAATGGCCAAACTTGGAAATGGAACAAACGAGAAAGCATGCTGGGAAAAACTGGAAGTACAGCAAGCGGCTCAAAAAACTAACAAATGCGACAGTGGACGGAAATATGGACCTGACCCAGCAACGAAATTGATTGAGACCGGAAGCAAGCGACCTGTATGCAGGCAGGAAGAAAACAGGAAAAAACAAACCAGACAGAATTAGGATAGGTACATGGAATGATAGAGGTACATTTACGGAAGGAGCCCTGAAACACCTCATTGGAGAGATGAGAAAGTACAGAGTAGATATTCTGGCACTACAGGAGACTAAACAAAGGGATATAACGATAACAGAGGTGGAAGACTACATATTTTTTAATAGCGGAACTGATCGGAGGATATTGGGAGTAGGGTTCATAGTTAATGACAGGTTCAAAAATGAAGTTATCGAGTTCGAAGGAATTTCAGATAGAATGTGCAGGATTAGAATCAGAGGCCAATTCAGAAAGATGCATATAATAAATGCGCATGCACCATCTGAAGAAAAAGACCCGGACGTTAAAATACAGTTCTACGAAAATCTGGATAGACTCATGGAAAAGGTTCCGAGATTTGACATAAAATATGTGGTAGGCGATATGAATGCCAAAGTAGGGAGGGAAGAAGAATACAAGGAGGTAACAGGGGGTAAAAGTATACACACCACTAGTAATGACAATGGAAAAAGGGTGATAGAATTTGCGTTCGAGAACAATATGAAAATTGTTAGCACTGCTTTTGATCACAAAAACATACATAAGGAAACATGGATAGCTCCAAATGGAGAGACAAAGAATCAAATTGACCATGTCCTCATAGAAAGAAAGCATGCAAAAAACGTTACTGATGTTAGAAGTTTCAGGGGAGCTGATAGTGATAGCGATCACATATTAGTTATAACGGAAATGAAACAGGAAAGACCACCTAGAAGAAAAAATATAAAGGGGGGAAGACGGAAAAGATATGATGCAGCAAAACTAGAGGATAGGACAACAGCAATGCATTTCGAACAGGAAATGAAAAGAAAACTAGGAATTAAGCTCAATAAAGAACATTTAGAGGAGGAATGGGTACGGATTGAAACAGTTATGAAGGAGGTAGCAGAAAAAATACTGGGAGAACCCAAAAAAAATCAAACAAATAGGTGGTTCGACGAAGAATGTAAACAAGTTTTGGAGCAAAGAAACAAAGCACGTCTGAGATTACTGAAAGAAAGGAGCGAAAGCAACAAAGAAAGATATGATTGCATCCGAAGGGGAGCCAAGACCATATGTAGCAGGAAAAAGAAAGAACTTTTAGAACGTGAATTAAAAGAAATAGAGGAATCATATGCTAATAAAGAGATAAGAAATTTCTATCAGGAATTAAAAAAAACTAAAGGCAGTAGCGCTAGAAGACCCCATTATTTGAAAACTCAAGAAGGATCCCTGGTAGGAGATGTAGATGGAAAACTGAAAAGATTTGCCCAATATTTTTCAGAGACGCTAAATGAGACTGGTGAAGAAGGGAACTGGGGAGAACATGAAATGGAAGAAGATGCGATTGCAGAAAATAACGAAATTATAAATGCACCTACAAAAGAAGAAGTAGAAGTTTGTATAAAGCAGTTAAAAAATAACAAAAGTGCTGGAGAAAACAGTATAACAGCTGAAATCCTGAAACACGGTGGTGATACTTTGGTGGCAAGCACATGGAAGTTAATGAACAGAATTTGGCAAGAAGAAAATATGCCAGAGAAATGGAATAAAGCGCTGATAATACCACTGCGCAAAAAAGGAGCTAAGGAGGAATGTAATAACTACCGCGGAATTGCACTGCAAGACGTGACCTACAAAGTGATGGCCAAGATGATTAAAGATCGACTAGAGAAATACCATAACGAACAAGTAGGGGAATACCAAGGAGGGTTCAGGGCAGGAAGATCAACAACCGACCAGATATTCATCATGAAACAGATCCAACAGAATACTTATGAGCAAAATTTGAGCTTACATTTGCTGTTCATAGATTATCGGCAAGCATATGACTCCATTAGCAGGGAAAAGGTGTTCCAAGCAATGCGACAACTGGGGGTCCCGGAAAAGTTGAGGAAGTTGGTGGAGATGACGGTCAGGAGAACAGTAAATAAAGTTATAGTCGATGGAGCAATGTCTGAGGAGTTCATTGTAAAGAAAGGACTGAGACAAGGCGATCCACTGTCAACAGTTTTGTTCAATCTGGTGCAGGAAGTGATTCTGAGGGAGAATGGCATCAATACCAAGGGGTTAATATATGGTACCAGACACCAATGTTTGGCTTATGCCGACGACATTGTACTGATGGCGAGATCCAAGAAAGAAGTAGTAAAGGTTTTCAAGACGTTGGAAAGAAAGGCGAGAGAATATGGCTTAACAATTAACGAGAGCAAGACCAAATATATGGTAATGAAAGATAGCACCGGAGGACTCTCCCCTAATTTAGTCATTGATTGTGCAGTAAATAAGAAATATACAATAGAGAAAGTGGAACAAGCTGAATATCTGGGAGTAACACTAACGAGTAAAGGGGATGAAGAAAAGGAAATAGAGAAACGACTAGCGAAAGGAAGCAAAGCTGAAGGAATGTTTTCAAAAATTTTAAGGGCAAAGAATATAACAAGAGCAGCAAAAGTAAGAGTGTACCAATCAATACTAAGGCCCACGGTTACCTATGCGTGCGAGACATGGACGATGACGAAGAAGGAAGAAACTAAGCTGGAAGTCTGGGAACGAAAAATATTAAGGAGAATTTTTGGAGGAGTTAAAGTTCTGAATGAATTTAGAAGAAGAACAAACAAAGAAATAGAAGAACTGTACAAAAAACCAAACATTGTTCAGGTGGTGAGAGCGCAGCGAGCTAGATGGCTAGGGCACATAGCGAGGATGTCCAGCGGGAGATGGGTTAAAGGAATTCTAATGAGAGGCGAAGGGGGAAGGAGAAGAAGAGGGCGACCGAGGAAGAAATGGCTGGATGAGGTGCTAAATGATCTGAGGGAAGTAGGAGTGAGGGATTGGAAGACTGATGCTTTGGACAGAAAAAGTTGGAAAAGAAGAGTGAAAGAACTCGAAGCCAAGGGCCACTAGGCCTGGAGAGCTGAATATTATTATAAGTTTTGTATTATTATAATAATGTTACTAGTCGGTAGTCAACTAACAATACAATATGTTTTTGAATTGTTAAAACTAGGTACTTATCTAGGTTGCCTCCAATGGTCATCCTTAGTTCCTAACATAAACGCTAATTTAAACGTGTTAATACACTGTCACTATGATCTGCTTTATCACTGTGTCACTTTGCACACCAGACCAGCTCAAACGGTTTTGTCCGCTTAAGTTTTCTCGATTGCTGTGTAGGTGGATACATTTTTTTTAGTGTTGAAGGACATTTGCGTACTATTTTTTAGGTTAATTTGCAAGACGTATTTACATTTGTGCGATATGCACGGACTCGTGGTTCACCTATTCGCAGATTACTTGGAATTACTTTTCAATTCGTTTTTATGTCACGAACGACTAGGTATACTGCTTAGTTGCCCATTTTTATATCTTCTTCAATTTTTTTTTTAAATTCGTGATGCTTCCTTGTTCCTGACAAATATTTCTCAGCGATTCGTCTTCATCCATGAATTATACTTCTTTGCTGGCTTAGGTGGTCTTTCTAATTTAGTTTTCCTTTACTCTAAATATTGTCATTCACTTTATAACATTGGTACGTATGTTACTGGAATATTCATTTACTGGACCAGATATCTATTTTATTTCATAAGAATAGCTTCGTTAGATTTTGATGTCTGTCACTGATAGCGCAAACTGTTTCTGCCATTTTAACAATACCGTAATTTATTGTTTGTCGTCCAGATTATTCAATTAAAACGTTGCATTAGGTCAAATACCTGACTAGACTACTTGAATAAAAACAGTTGTTTATTTAATACCAGAGCACTTTCATTCATATCCGTATTCGATATAATAGATAATTTTAAACGTTCAATGAAGCTTGTAAAGAGCAAATGCTGTGCGCTTATACTTTCAACACTTTTTTCAGCCCACAATTTTTTTTAACCACAATTCTAATTTATAACTTTTTATAATGTTTAAAATGGATATAGCATGTTGCTCCTTGAAGCTAATGTCCAATAGATGTTACAAGACAATGTGCAGCTATGATATTTACCCTTATTTATAATGATTTTACTTTTGTGTCTTATGTCCTGATGTTGATGAGGGAAAATGAATTTTTGTAGAATGACAATGCTGAATGATATAAATGAATTTCATGATTTTTATATTGCGATATATTTTTAGCTACAGATAAATTTAAATGTATGTATAAATAAGTCTACGTAACATATCAGGTGACTTCAAATGTTCGAAATTTTATATTTTATGTTTTAGTGTCCTCCTCTATTTATGATTCTAAGGCGTTGACATTTAATAGTTTAAAACTCCAAACAACGTGTCGCTTGATGCACCGATTCTCAGAAATCATTAGAGTTCAAGATAGTAATGACAAAAGAGCATATTTAACTTTCCATTCAGTTTATCATATTGACACTAAAGTAACACATCACTCAATAAGTTCGTAGGATGACATATAGATGGCGCCACTACTGACAAATCCATATGATTTTAGAAAGTACTAACCTTTAGATAATACGTATCAAAGTTTCGTGACAATCTGAGGTTTAGTTCACAAATTACAATGGTTTTAGTAACGCTACTCTTGTAATTCTAAAAACAATGGAAATATATTAATTTCGTGTGTTAATAAAGCATTGCTTTTTAATGGCAAAAATACCATTCAAGCAAAACAATGGCTTGAAGAAGTGTTATTCGAACTCTGCTCCAGACAAATGGTAAAGAATTAGTTTGATGATTTTAAACGCGACTGTGCAAATACCGATGACGCTAAATGCTCTGGTCGCCCAAATTCGGCAGTTATTCCAGAAAACATAAAAACAGCCTACAAAATAATTTTTGACCGATCGTAAATTTAAGTTACATAAGATAGTTGACAATTTAAATAGATCCGAAGGCAGTGTATTCACCATTTTACATAAACTTTTGTCCATGAGAAAGCTCTGTTCGAAGTGGATACCGCGTTTGCTCACAGTCGATCAAAAAATGTTTGGAGCTGTTTCAGCGCAATAAAAAGATTTTTTTATGCGGTATGTGTCAATGGATCTATCACTACACTCCACAGACAAATCGGTAGTCATCTGACAAGACAGCAATTGGCGAAAGCCACCTAGACCGACCAAAAAGCGCAAATGTCAGATTGTGAGGTTTTGGTATCCGTATTTTGGGATGCGAAAAGTATTTTATTCATTGGTTACCTTGATAAAGGAAGAACCATCAATAGCGAATATTATATGGCATTACTGGTACGTCTGAAGGAAGAAATTGCGAAAAACGACCCCAAATGAACAATATAAAAGTGTTCTTTCATGAGGATAACGCACCGTGACACAAATCACTTGCAACATCGTATTCTCCAGATCTAGCTCCCAGCGATTACTACCTGTTTGCAGATCTAAAAAGAAAGCTCCAGGGGAAGAGATTTGGCTCCAATGAAGAAGTGATTGTCGAAACTGAAGCCTGTTTTGAGGCCAAAGATAAATCGTTGTACAAAAAAGGCATCGAAATGTTAGTGAAGCATTGGAATAAATGTATCACTCTTGTAGGAGACTGTGTAGATGAATAAAGTGAAATTTATAAAAATTGTTGTTTTAGAAAGAGAGAATGGTATCATACTACGTGTAAAAACTAGTATTACAGTCAGAAAGTTGAAATAGATGAACTGCACTGGATGCAATGGATGAACTGAATGAATAAGATTGGATAGGCAGAAATTTTGCCTAAGCTGAAAAGAAGCTTATAGTAGCTTGGCGTTACGAGCCAAATCATTTTTACATTGAAATTACACCACGGTAGCAGTTCAGAAGGTTGGATCTTCTTTTAAGAAGCAGTAAGTCTTAAAGGTAGACCCTTCATTCGGGCATGGCTCTTTTCAATTTTCTCATTGACTCTGGTCTTTCTTTGCCCCCTTGTCACCCAATAACTTTCCTCCACAAGTCGCCATGGTTACTTCAGCGCGGTGTCCCTAATTTCAGCCTTCTTCCATGTAACAAACCTTTTTCTAGTCTCCCTCCTGCTACCATTTTCCCTAAAATTAATCAGAACCTCCGATCTGATAACATCATTTACACTGATGGCTCCAAGTCGATGGATAGAGTGAGTTCAGCCTTCGTTCACGATAATGTTACGAGTGTTTTTTGTCTTCACACCTGGAATAGTATCCTTTTTGCTATAAATAATAGCGTTTAGCCGTTTACAGAGGCCATTTCTTATACACTCTCCCATCCAACATCCAATTGGCTTATCTGCTCTGATTCGTTAAGTTCTTTACAATCTCTGGTTTCTCCCCTACCTTCGCCTCTAGTTGTTAATACCCTGTTAGTCATCCAGAAATCCCAAAATAAAGGGGCGGTAGTAAAATTCCTTTGGAGTCCTGGCCACGCAGGCATATTGGGTTACGAATGAGCTCTAAAAGAAAATCTTCCCATCTTGCCGTTTTTCTACCGCCGGGATGCTTTCTCCTGCATCTCACTAATTGTTCAAGATATTGTTCAATTCGACTGGGATACTTTGGGTTACACCACAAAGTTATATACCGTGAAACCAACATACTTCGAATGTAGTCCCCCTCCAACTCTCGAGAGTCATCTTTTTGTAAAGTGAAATAGGCTTAGAATCGGCAGTGTCGCTTCTCACATGGTCATCTAGCAAATGGCGACCGTCTATCAGTATGTACCTTATGTAGTGCTCCTCTTTCTGTTCGTCAAGTCTTACTAGAGTACCCTTTCACTATCTGCTCTTGCACACAGACATAGACTTCCCAGGGACCTTCCGTCTATTTTGTCTCCTCATTATTCCAGTTCTCTTTTTGAATTCCTCCGTTCATCTTCCTACTTTCCTTTGATATAACCCATCTCGGTTATCTTTAAACTATTTTCTTTAAAATTTTCGCCTAGTCTACTGTTAATTGAGCTCTGTTCCATGCATTATATCTGACTGTTTGTAGCTGTTCCTTTATTTATTGTCAACTACCTATTAACGTTTGAGATCTATTGGAATATAATCACACAAACTATTGATTGATTTGTTCGTTACTTTGTGATATTTTTTTTTAAATCGAGTAAAACAATTTTGCACTTTGTTATCTATCACTTTTATTTTTAAATTTGTGTGACTATAGTTTCGTAAAACGATTTTACATTCTCAAACACTATTTTAAAACTAAGGTTTTACAGCTGTTTATCCATCCTATGTACCTAATTTAATACTTTTTTTGGGGTTAATTTTGTACAATATTTTAAATAGTGGAGAATTTCGGAAATCCGTCTGATCGTTTAATGGCTGAGTAGAAGGGTCTTTATTATATTTATAAATTTCAATAGCTTCTAAAATGTTTAATTTGTAATTTCGGGAAATATATGTCCGGTATCTATGAAATGGTTCGCAAAAATTAGAGTGTTGTTTCTTTAATATGTACGCAGATTTATATTCTTTGAATCGGGTCTGAAAATTTCGGCCGGTTTGTCACATATAGCAGCTACTGCACTCGTTGCAACTTAACATATAAACTCCAGATTTTGTATTTTGTGATGTTTTATCTTTGGCATGAAAAATTAATTTACTGGTTGAGTGGGTGGTTTTAAACGCTATTTGCAAATTATGTTTCCTCAAAGAGCGAACTATTTGTTCTGAAATTGGACCAAAATATGAAATTTTACAGTACTTTTTATCATTTGTTTTTTACTTTTGGATATACTTGACGAATTAGTAATTGTTTTCGTTTTTTTCTTTATTCTATTAGTTTTATTTTTCTGTTATTTTCAGATAGTGGAATTGTGAAAGCTCTTTAACTTATGCATTAATGAAAATTATTTTCAATTTAATAGCATTTTCACAAACAAAAGAATGGTCTAACAATGGGTTCCCCACTAAGCTCTTTATTATTAGAACTGTTTATGTCCAACTTGGAACATAATTTTTTAAAACCGGATAAAGCAAAATATATATTGTTTTGGATTAGATATGTAGACGACATTTTGGTTTATTATACTGGAAATGACAGGCAAATAGAAGGAACATTAAAGCTTTTAAATAGTATCAATCCAAAAATAAAATTTACACTTACAAAAAGAACAAAACAAACCATAAATTTTCTGAACCTTTCAATATCCAAACCAAAAAATAATAAACTAGAATTTAATATCTATAGAAAACCCACATACTCAGATATAATAATTACAAGACAATCAATCCACCCCATTACGCATAAATATGCTTCATATAAGTTTATGATCCACCGAGTTTCATAGTTCCGCTATCTGAAAATAATAGAAAAATAGAACTGCAAAAAATAAAACTAATAGTACAAAATAACGGCTTCAAAGAAAAAGAAATGAGTTACTTATTAACTAAAAAACGGAAACAATTACTAATTCATCAAGTATATCCAAAAGTAAAACAAACAAATGATAAAAAGTACTGTAAAATTTCATATTTCAGTTCAATTTCAGAACAAATACCTCGCTCTTTGAGGTAACATAATTTGCCAATAACGTTTAAAACTACCCAGTCAACCAGTAAATTAATTTTTAATGCCAAAGATAAAACATCACAAAATACAAAATCTGGAGTTTATATGTAAAGTTGCAACGAGTGCAGTAGCTGCTATGTAGGATAAACCGGTCGAAATTTTCAGACCCGATTCAAAGAACATAAATCTGCGTATATATTAAAGAAACAACACTCTAATTTTGCGAACCATTTTATAGATACTGGATATATATTTCCCGAGATTACAAATTAAACATTTTAGAAGCTATTGAAATTTATAAATATCATAAACACCTGTCTAGACATCTATTAAACGATCAGACGGATCTCCGAAATTCTCCACTATTTAAAATACATAGGATAGATAAACACCTGTAAAACCTTAGTTTTAAATTAGTGCTTGAGAATGTAGAGTCGTTTTACGAAACTATAGGTACACAAATTTAAAAATAAAAGTGATATATAACAAAGTATAAAATTGTTTTATTCGATAATCATACACTTTTTAATTCATATTACATTCATTATATATACTTTCATTTATATACAATATTTACTATATCCAAGTTTCATTAGTTCTTGTCTGGTATACTGTCTTTTGAGCTGCCAAATGGCCTCAGTTGCTGATGTGGCCCTAAATTGAAAAATTCAAATTCAAATCATTTTTGCATGCTGTGATCAGAGTGAACCAATTACAGCAAACAACTATCCACAACAACTAATTAATTTGAGCGATGCATTAGAAGAAAGGTAACTATTTATATAATTACATTGCTCACGGCAGTTTTCCGCTTTTGGATCAGAATTGCGGGTGGTTTCTAGTTCACTCAAGATTATGCACTGGTGGACGGAGCCTGCAACTGAGATTTCGCACTAAACTCCCGGCCTCTTAGCATTGTTGTGTCATATTATTTGGATATAAGTTAAGGGGAAATTTTACAGAAAAATTGCCGAACGGACCAGGAGCAAAACGAAAACTTCCTACCTTTATCAATTCGTCTTTTGGAACCTTCGGTGTGAAACACTAAACTCGAAGAGGTTTGTCACCGAACAACAAATCGCCATCGCCAAATAACTAAACACCAGGATCATCAGAGAATAATTCAACTGAATAATTTCCTGATAATGCTAACATGATAATGTTAACAACAGTGAAACGTATGTCGAGATGTTTAAATAAGTGATTTAGTGTTGAAATGGTGGTAAATCTCTTCATGTTTTCCTACCTAATAGGTGTTGCGGTACTTGATGTTCATTTTTTTCGCAAAATTTGATAGTTTATTGCCTTAACAAAATAAATTACCGAAATAATTACCTTAAATTACCTTAATAATCGTTAACTATTACCGTTTCCCATCCTTCTGACAAAGAATTGATTCCACGCCAAAAGAAATTTTGGTTTTTTGATGTCAACCATTCATCAAGCTAAATTTTCACTTCGTAATATTGTAAGTATTGTTCTGTAAGTCATGCTGCATCGATCAAAATAATTGGTAGTCCGGAAGGGCTAAGCCCGGTAAATACGGCGTGTGGAATAGGAGGTCCAATTTAACGTTTTCCAAATAGCGTTTTACACATTTTCCAGCATGGGACATTTTGTAATCATAGCAGTGTCAAGTTGAAAAATTACCTTATTCTGTCTTTGGGTGTATTCTAGTAGTTTTTCCTTGAATGCTCGGTTCAATTTTATCAGTTGTTGTCGGTATCGATCGTCTGTAATCGTTTCATTAGGTTTCAGCAGTTCCTAATCCCCTACTATCTCAACGTATACACGACAAAGCCTTCTTTTCATGTATATTGCGCACTGGTGATGATGTTGAAAACTGGCCTGGATATAGATCAACTATAGATATAGATCACCTGTCACAGTTCAATGTGAAAAAACCTTTTCTTTTCTGCCTGACAAGCAAAGTTTTACTAGGCGAAAAACTGCCTTTCAGTTCATATCAAACCCATTTTTCTTCCTTCTGGATCTGTTCCAGTGCGTATAGATATTCGAAAATGGTGGATTGGGGAACATTCAATGCTTCTGCTAATTATTTCAACGTATAAGTTGAGCTTTAATCCAATAATGCTTGCAAATCTGCATTTTCTGAAGTTGTCAGCTGTCCTGTACGCTCCTTGTCTTTTATATCAAAATCACCACTGGTTAATACGTTTAAACCATCGTTTAAACAAGTCTTTTCGATTAGAGCATGTTCACCATAAAGTTGAACCAACAATTGATCAGCAGCCGTTTCCTTCTTCCCCGCAAAACGGTACTTTTTCTGGTACATAATTCGCCATATTCAAAGCTATGAAAAACTATATTTTTTACACAATGACAATTAATTCCGAACAAATGTTTTAGTAAAGCCACCTCTTAACAAAATCGAGATTATTAACCGAAACATCTATTATAATTAGTAAGATAGTCACAACTACATTGACATTGTTACAAATAAGCCACGATTTAAAAAGTAATCCGATGGGTGGTAGTATGCTTAATGTGATAATTACTCAGGTTTCGAATACAAAAGAAATGAACAGAAATAGGTTGGTTAATTTAAAAACCAAAATACTGTGTTGAGATACCCCATATATGTTGAATTTAATGTACATTTCCTTACTGTTACTCTTTATTTTAAGACCCATCTCTCTGGTGAAATACAGCTATTAAACTAAAAGTTCTTATTTCAGTGTGCACGCTTTTAATATCTCTCTTCGTCGTTTTATAAAGTTGAGTTAATAAGTATAAAGAAGCATATGTCTGTATATCTTACTTGACGTAATAGGCACAAGAAATTCCACTTTGAACGTATATTTGTTCTTTCAAGTGAGTGAACATATTCGTCGAAAGTTAAAATTCATCAAAGGACAAAGATTTATAGGTTAATAAAGCCAGGCTTTCATCTTAATACATGATATTTAGAACAGAATGGTTATTCACTCCAACAAGTTTTCTTTTGTAATAAGAATGTTAATTGTTTTTGAGTCATTGTTGTAATTTTTTCGTTAAATAATATAATCAAATATTGAGTTTGCATTATTATTTATATTGTTTAAATTAGATTTCCATATTACGAAAGCCTCCTGCAATTTATGGTAAGTCTTTACTAAGGGCCGGTTCTACAATGCAAGTATATTCCTGGTATAAGCTATACTTGGAATAAAGTCTGAAACGCCCTTTCTACAATCGCCGACCAAGTTATTCTCGGTAGAAATCGACAGATTTGGGCGGATATACTCCGAATATAGTTATTCTTGTTTTCTATTGGCCAGCTTCAGTTTTCAGTATTAATAACCTGTCCTTTCTTTATATTCGACAGTTTTCTGCATTTTTAATTATAACAGTAAAATAAATAATTGATATGGATCCCATAAATATAAACATTTTTGATTCTGATGAAAGTGATTTTGAAGACGTAGTTTAAATTCGACGGCCAAAAGTATTTAAACATCGGTATGAAAAAACATAAATATATTATATAGTTATACGATTTTTAATGCAAAATGCATTTTTAGGCCCGATTACTTCGATCGGAGTTTGAGGACCTGTAGTTTTTTAAACGTTTTCGTTTACAAAAATGAAATTGTGCAAAGTTTCTGAGTTTTATTGAAGATGAAATTAAATCTTCAACAGATCGTAATCGTGCGATACAACCTACAACAAAATTGTTTTTGACTTTGCGTTTTTACGCTACGGGTAGTATGTTACTTGCAGCTAGAGATTTCGCAGGAGTAAGCAAAACATCTGCTAGTACGATTGTTACCAAGTTACCTTTAGCGACTGCATCATTATGTGGAAGGTACATCAAGTTTCCAGAAACAGAAGCAGATCGCCGCAAGCTAAAGGAAGAGTTCTATGCTATTGCAAGGTTTCCTCATGTTATGGGTACTATCGACTGCACTCATGTCTGTATCATTTCACCAGGTGGAAATGAAGCAGATAGGTACCGTAACAGGAAGGAGTGTTTTTCATGGAATGTTCAAACAATATGTGATGTACCTACGTATAATGGATATTGTTGCACGGTGGCCTGGATCAACTCATGATCAAACTCTCTACTATAACTACTTTGTATTTTAGATGTAATTTTGTCTCCTTATGCTTGTATAGCTATGCAGCTATTTTGTTCGCGTAGGACAAATAAACTGTTTTTCCTTCCAAGCAGTTTTCTTTCATTTCTGATTCCTCCATAAGTGCCATTTGAAAATCAATGAACTCAACCTTTTTTCTGGCCAACTCTTTATACACTTTCAGACTGCGTCCTTGCTGCAACTTGGATGAAACTGATTCATTTTGATCTATGTAGGTGTTGAACCTATCTTAGTGTAGGTGCTGCAGTATTTAGAGATATATATATATATATATATATATATATATATATATATATATATATATATATATATATCATTTCTTGAATCATGTTTACCTATATAATTTGAGATTTGCAACACTTTGGTTTTAGGCTGTCTCAACTGGTGTGGATTCCATAATCTCCAGTTACAATTTGCCTACAATTATTAATTACTTTTATTTTATTACCAATAATTTTGATTTGAGTATACTTACAAATTCTATATTGGCACTAGAAGATTCATTTGTAGTATCTCCAACTGCCTTATATTTTCTTCTACAAAAGCCTCAGTGATGGGGCTTGCAGTCGCTTTTGCAACTGGCAAATCTGTATTTACTATAAAATATATACACAAGGCAAAAAAATTGAATGAATAAAAACATATAAAATAACCCATACTAACATCAGAATAATACAATGCCCTTGTCCCAACGCCAATCAAAGCCAGCACCCTTTTTCCTACACCATCTAACTTTATTTCTCTCGTTGGTCCCTCACCTGTTTTGTACATATATTGTTTATGTTCCGCATAATCTTTCTTTATTGATTTTTTAACAAATCGCGTTTCCTACGCAACATTTTGGCAGTTCTTCCTGTACTACAAACTGCAATGAACCTTTCTTTAATCAGTCTCCATTCTATATCTTTGGTATTATTGGAAAGGGTGTCTGTTTTGTTGCACTCTGGAATAGAATAATGCGAAGATCACCGGCACTGTTAGTACGTAAAACAACTTTATACGTACCGACAATTTCTTTACTTGCCTCAACCAAACCGACTAACAGAACAATTTCGTCAATCGTGAAATTATTGCACCGCTTTTTCTCCATTTTCATAAGATGAAACAATATTTTTATAAATCGATTAAAACAATTTTAAACTTTGTCATCTATCACTTTTTTAAATTGTGTGAGTATAGTTTTGTATAAAGATGTTACATTCTCAAACACTACTTTAAAACTAAGGTATTACTGCTGTTTTTCCTACGTTCCTAATTTTACACTTTTATTGGGGTTAATTTTCTTGCAATATTTTAAATAGTGGGGAATTCCGTAGATCTATCTGATCATTTAGTAGATGTCTAGACGGTTCTTTATTATATTTACAAATTTCAATTGCTTCTAAATTGTTTAATTTTTTGCTTTTTGGCGCTGTACTGTAAATCGTTTTACGAAAGTATAGTCTTTAATTAATTTAAAAATAAAAGTGATATATATATATATATATATATATATATATATATATATATATATATATATATATATATATATATATATATATATATATATATAACAAAGTATAAAATTGTTTTATTCGATTTAAAAAATGAACTATTACAAAGTAACGGACAAATCAATCAAGAATATTTTTATAATTTCCAAACCGTCCACGTTAGGTTAAGCTTATAAAATGCTATAATTTCCCATACCTTCAACTGTCAACAATGGCCCAATCCCACCTACTATTTTGACGTATTAGAGCTACTACAGCCTTATTTTAGGTATAACTAAAGGCGTTGTAGGCAACAGGCCAACACCAGATATCCTGAGAATAATACCTGGTATAACCTATTCCGAGTATAACTGGTCGCCGTTTATACTTGGTATATACTTGCATTGTAGAACCGGCCTAAGAAATCTTACATTAAAGAGTTAAAAGTGCTTTATAACTTATATCGTTTACTATTACAAAGGTATGAATTATATTAAGGAACTATATTCATATTGACTGATACCCTTTCACTTAAATGTAAATTATTATTAAAAGCAAGAATCACTCCACTATTCTAATTATGTATCATTTTTTAAGGACGGAGTTTTTTTTATAATATATTTACTTCGTTTTTAGTTTCCGTGATAATTAATTTTTGAAAATTATGCATCAGTGAGATGCATAATTTCAATGTGAACCATTTTCTATAACTTTTGTCCCTATATCTGGTGCTGATGCAGCAATTTCAATACGAATGTTGTCTTTGAGTTGATATATGGTTTGAAGGTTAGGCGTAAAAATCTTTTCCTTCACAAAATATTCCGAATAAAAAATATTCCAAAATTAGGACATCTGATGATATTACCGTATTTTAATCACCCATTATTGTCCTTAGGAAACACTTTAACATTCTTACAACACTTTAAACAATTTGAATATTATAGGGAAACGTGTGCAACTCAATGCTCAAAATTCGGCGTAAACTACGTGGAGAAGTTCCCAATTGTACACCACATTGTCGAATCGGTGTTTTTGAAGACACCTTCATACTTCATACTGCACTTTTTGCACTTCATACTGCACTTTTCTTAACCTCTGATGCGGGGCCTATACCCAAATTCCGAATTTTTTAAATTGTTGGAATAAATGACGCATAAACGAAACATGGTCGTTTTATGCGGCGCCGAACAATTAAAATATTTTCGCCTAAATTCACACTGAGTCACAGTTATTGAATATTTTTACTGTACACTACAACAATTTCAATGCGGTCTTTTAGTACTTATTTATTTATAATAAAATTTTCAAGTCTGCACTGCCTAACCGCCAAACCAAAACTATCTCAAATATCACAAAAAAATGGCGTAAAAACAAAATGATCAAACAATATGTCAAGGTTAATTCTTCTGTTGGAACCTTCAGTGTGAAACACTAGACTCGAAGAGATTTACCACTAAATACCAAATCACTTTTTTAAACTTCTCGATGCGCGTTTCGCTAACCATGTTAACATATCAGGAGATTATTTCATCCCTAGATTAAATCATCTCCTGATGGTGTTGATTTAATCTCTAGATTAAATCTAGAGGTTAAACTCGTGGTGATTTACGTGATGATAATGATTTACTATCTACATATAATATATTAGAGAGATAATTATTATAGAGATAAATCTATTATATGTATATCTAGATTTCTATTATATAGTGATAATTATTATAATAGAGATTAATCTATTACACAGGACTACAGTGGATTTGATGTCGGAAAAACTAAAAGTGTTTTTGAATATGCTCGTTATGCTGGTTCTAACGGTACATATAATTTTTTAACATGTACGTGTAGTTTTCGAGATATGATAGGTATTGAAAAAATATGATTATTTCATATTTTTTATATGAAATATGATTATTTCATATTTTTTACCTTTTGCTACATCATTGAACATGGAGAAAACTTCTTTTTCGTACGCATTTTCTTCATTACAAAGATTGAACCAGTCACCTTTTCGACTGAACAATCTAATTATATTGCATCTGTACTCAATGTTTAACCAGTTTGGCGTATTTTAAATATTTTATGGTGACACTTGCGGTTGAAGAGTAATATAAACTGGGTGATTCACTGTGGATGGTACATTAGACGTTTACGGAAAACTAGTCGGGGCATTGATATTAAATTTTGAGTACTTATTTAAATCATTATAAACTCTTTATTTAATATATTTTCTGCGCTGCAGTGTTGCCATATCTACTCGAAGCTGATTCCAACTTTTTTGTTCTCCGTTTTTTTTATATGGAATACCCTATAGGTTGTTACATTTCTAGATTCTGCAAAGCATTTGGAAACTTTTTATGTAACATGTGCTAAATGTATATTGAGTCGTTTCGGAAATAAAAAATATTGCAGCAATTTGCCAACAAACATCCCTGAATAAAAAAATATTTTTTCTACAACCAGCCTAGCTAGAGACCTGAGTTTTTGAATACAGTTCCTCAATAGGTTGCTTTATGGCAATATGACATGATAATTAATTTACCGCATACAGAGCGTTTACAAAAGGGTGCCATTTTGACAGAACTATGGGACTTAAAAATTGATGTTATGTAGAAATTTTGAACACCCTATATTTTGTAGAGCAGCACAAAAGAGCAAGAAATTCTGTATCTAAAATTGTTAAGTTATGATGACTTGAAGAGATTTACCACTAAACACCAAATCACTTTTTTGAACTTCTCGACACACGTTTCGCTAACCATATTAGCATCATCAGGAGATGATTTAATCTAATTCTAAAACCAAACTATGTTCTGTTTATATGAAAAACCCTACCTAACGAAGCGTGTAAAAATCATAAACCGTGAAGTTTACTAAGCCTTACATATTAATGTAATTAATTAATTGAATTATTTCAATTAATTAAAAAAGTTGACTGAACAGGATAGATCCATTATCTCAGTTCATGATTTTCTTACATTTTTCTATTTGAATGCTTTCATATGCATCCAAAGCCCTATTATTATTAACACTTTTAATTAGTCCGATTCCACATACATTGAAATACCTGAGGTAGTTACTCGAGTTAAACGGTTTTAATAACAAGATTGTTTCTGAGTACATCTCCTTAACAAGATTATATATGAAGCAAAATTGTTTTCAGCTTAATAACAGGTTTTACGAACAAGAAGAAGGAACGGCAATGGGCAATCTTCTGTCACCGTTCTTAGCCAACTTATTCATGAGTAAATTTGAAACCGATTTGAATTTAGTTACTTTCCGAAGGTATGGTTAAGATATGTGGATGACGTTTTTGCCATTTTCGATTCGAAAAAATGAAAATTTAGATGATTTTATTAAGAACTTAAATAATAAATCCCAAAATATAATATTCACGCATGAACTCGAAAACAACGATAGTTTACCATTTCTAGATGTTTAAGTCAGTAGAAACAATAAAAATAGGTTAGATTTTGATATTTTCTGAAAAACACCACCACTTTGCTTCCAAAATAAGACGGCTAGTTTAAATTTTATGGTAAATAGATTAATTAATTTTCCTTTAAATAAAGATAATTATAACAAAGAATTAAAATTACTTTAGGAGGTATCTAAAGTGAATGGTTATAATAAGAACATTGTAGATAAATTAATTAGAAAACATAAGTTCAGAAAATTATTGAAAGAATCTTCGACTTTTCAAAAGGATCAGAAGAGAAAGAAATTCATGGTAATACCATTTGATGCCCACTTAACAAGAGGGCTAGACAAAATTTTGAAAAAAGTGGACATTAAGGTTGCGTACAAACCATATAATAAATTAAGAGAAGTTCTGGGTAATCCAAAGGATAAAGTAGAGCAACATGAAAAGTCGGGGAATTATTAAATTAGTTGTCAAGACTGTAATCGAAGGTATATTGGACAAACAAAAAGATCCATATTGACAAGATATAAAGAACACATTGCTCACATTAGATATGGAATAGATGAAAAATCTTGTGTTGCCCAACATTCAATCGAACACGACCACAGTATAGATATTAGTAATTTAAGGCTAATTAAAGTGTTAATAATAATAGGGCTTTGGGTGCATATGAAAGCATTCAAATAGAAAAATGTAAGAAAATCATGAACCGAGATAAAGGATCTATCTCGTTCAGTCAACTTTTTCAATTATTAATGTAAGGCTTAGTAAACTTCAAGGTTTATGATTTTTACATGCCTCGTTAGGTAGGGTTTTTCATATAAACAGAACATAGTTTAATTTTAGAATTAGATTAAATCATCTCCTGATGATGTTAATATGGTTAGGGAAGCGTGCGTCAAGCAGTTCAAAAAATGTGATTTGGTGTTTAGTGGTGAATATCTTCAAGTTTAGTGTTTCACACCAAATGTTCCGATAGAAGAATTAAAGTGATAATATACCTATTTTTAACGATTTTCGACTTTCGACTTTCGACTTTTCGAAACGCTGACCGTTTGCCTCCAAACATTTCAGCTCTTCTTATCTCAACAGGATCTAAGGTTGCGAAATCTTGACTCACTCGATGTTCTAACTTATCTCTATTGTTGACTAGCGTTTTGTAGATAATATTTGTTACACTATCTCAAAGATAAAACTGAAGAGGAGTTAAATCGGGTGATCTCGGTGGTCAATTCTACGGACCCAAACGTTTAAACTACCTGCCTTGGAATAGTTCATAAAATTGCCTGTTTACTTCTTCTGTAGAGTGTGCCGGAGCACCATCAAGCTGGTACCAGCTGCTTCGATACACTGCCAGTGGAAGGTTTTCTTTCAAGTCCTCTACAACTGTTGTTACTATTTCTAGATACTTTCGTATACTTAAATTCGTATACTTAAATATTTATCGTAAATAAGTATCGTAATAAAGTATCGAATTTACTTGTCCATGATTAAACAAAAAACATTAAAACTAAACTTTTCTTGGTATGTGAAATCTCTGGTAAAGTGAGGATTTTTATTGGCCCAGAAGTGACAATTTCATCTTTTAAAAACTCCTCTAAAAAATTTGAACTCATGAGTCCTGATTATATCTTAAATGTAGATCGTTCTATAAACGAACCAATAAATTTTCACAAAATTTCACTCTTTGAGGGCAGCCATCTGGCCTGAGAGACCGAGTTTTAGAAAATTTGTAAGGGCACATGCCGTATTTTTTTATAATAGAAGTTTGTGAATACTAATGGAAATAAGCCAGAATGTTCATCTCGTTATCCTCATCAGATGTCACTGGCTTGGTCAAATTCTGGGGTGCCTTCGAAAAATCTAAATTTATAAAATTAGCTCTTAGAATCAAGGGCGTTGAGGTTTGAGGCAATTACTTACTTAAATACGTTAATAATGAATTATCAAACTAATAATGTCAAATACATGCATTTTCATACTTGTTTAGAAGTAATGTCACTCAAGCCGGCCGTGGCCCACTACTAAAATAAACCATTATCTTGCATGTTTTGGTCGAAAACCGCTAAACATAGGTAATATCATCACTTAACGTCTCACATAATCTACTTAATGTCTCACATAATCTAAAAATATAATATTATATAGGGTATTCCATTTAAAAAAACAAAGTTGGTATTAGCTACGAGTAGATTTGACAACACCAACACCATAAGTATCAAAAATTTCAAGTCGTTACTTTAAGTAGTTCCCCGTAAACGTTTAATATATCATTCACAGGGTGATACTGTATATAGCATGCGTAGACGCATTTTGCATATTTTACTTAATTCTTACTTACTTATTACTTCTCTTAATTTATTGTATGATTTGTAGACAACCTTAATCCACAATCCACAACCTTATATCCACTTTTCTGAAAATTGTGTCTAGCCTTCGGGTTAATTGGGCATCAAACGATATTACCATGAATTTATTTTCTTTCTGATCCTTTTGAAAAGTCGAAGATTCTTTCAATACTTTTCTAAACTTATGTTTTCTAATTAATGTATCTACAATGTTCTTATTATAATCGTTCACTTCGTATACGTCCCTAATTAATTTTAGTTCTTTGTTATTATTGATCTTTGGTCAAAGGAAAATTAATTAACATATTTACCATAAAATTTAAACTAGCCATCTTATTTTGGGAGTTATGATTGGAGTCGTTAGGAATGTATCTCGAAGTGGTGGTGTTTCTTCTAAAAATATCAAAATCTAACCTATTTTTATTGTTTCTACTGACTAAAACATCCAGATGTAATACTCCAAATCTAAATGAAATTCTTACATTAGTCACTTTTTCAAAATGGAAGAATTATTTGAAATTCAAATTATATTAATAATAGCCAAACAAATGAAATACACCAACAAAACTGCTAAAAAAGGGACTAGAGTTAGTATAGCTTCGTTTTCAATTTACACTGAGCTGTAAGTAATTCGATAAAGCATTCGTTTCTGGTTCATTTAAATCGCAGCAGTTGCAACTGATCAGTTTAAATCGTTTTGAATGGAGCTGAACACGTTATTAAATTCTCGTTTCATTGACTTCAGGTCAATTTACCAATTAAAATTGACGATCTGAAATATTCTTTGAACCTTACAAACGGTATTCGAAATTTTATTTGATTTTATTCCAGCTAGTTTAACTGTTTTAAAGAATGTGTTAGAAGTAATATATATTTCCCATTCCTTTGCGACTTTTCTTTCATGATATTAGAGATTTTGCTAGCTACTCACTAGCATGTCTTAACAGTTAACTAAAATTGCTTCCTAATATAAGATCAGAAGTTTTGTTGAATGGTGATTCAAAACGACAGACGAAAAAAAAATTAAAAATGGAATGGAAAACTTAAAAATCTCTAATAGAATAATAGATGATTGGAGACTCGATAGGTAGCGCAATACGAGGTTAAGCATGTTGTCCAGAAAGCGCGGCTGGTTATTGGATGAAATTTTGATAACATGATGTCAAAGTGCTGAAATAAATTCAGTGTCTTTATATCTCGTGGTTTATAAATCCATTCAAAATAATAAGGTGTAGCATTAGTAGATTTGTGTTTACCACCAAGCTTTCAAAACTGTATATCCTTATGTATATGTGGTTCTCAAAACAGTCTTAAGAAACTCTACGAATGTTGCTTAAAAAATTGCCTCTGAATCTAGAAGAAAAATGTTGCAGTATATTAAGAGAACGGCGTAATATATTAAAGATATAAAACATGACTCCATGGGTTTAGACAAAATTCACCCAAATGATAAGAGAAATTCATGTAAGTGTTAACTAAAAATTGTTCTTAGATAATTAGGGAAGTCATGTATAGATTTGTCTACACAACTTTCATATTAGCAACTTTTTTAAATTAAAAGTCATCATATTAGAATGCCAATCGTTCGAGGCTTTACTGTTAGAAACCTAAGCGAAAATGTACGCCACTGTGAATTGAAAATGGACCTACGAGGGTCCATCCGATGTGTAAAATTTATTTTATTTTTCAACGTAATCACTATTCAGTTCGATACACTTAATACGTTTTTCTATCTTTTGTATCTCTAAAAATACGATTGATCCAACCCTTCACAATAAATTTTCGTTGACCGTTCGTGACTGTTCTTTGGTCTCTGGTGTGCTGTGATCAATCCATGTTTCGTTAAGATTTATGAACCGACGCCAAAAATCATTTCGATTGCGTTTTAACATCGCTAAACATTGTTTTGAAGTTGACGCACATGTGTATTTATTGTAAATTGTCAGTAATTGCAGCACCCATCTTAGGGAAGGCTTTTTCATATCCAAAAGAGTTGTTAAAATATTCTGCACTTGTTCAGTTGAGATGTTCAGTCTCAGCAATCTCACGCACTTTCACTCTCCGATCGTTAATCCGGATTTTTTCAATCATTTCTGAAGTGGTAATCTCATTTGGATGACCTTCAATACTTCAATACAGCTGTCTCAGTATTTTATGGTTGATAACGAAGGTGCAAGGTCCCCATAAACTTCGGTGAGTTCCGTTTTAATCTCATCATTTGTTTTCTTTTTCCAAAACAACTATTTTATCACTGCTGGATATATAATGTTTTCCATTGTTGTAAAATTTCAAAAGTTGTTCTATTTAACCCTCTGTTAGGCGCTTGGATTTTACTACCTCGGTTGGTCGCGTCTATTACGGCTGTAATCCTTTTCATATTGTTTATATTATGTTTTTATTATTATAAATAATAAAACTGCTTGCTATTTTATATCAGTTGTTATATATATTTTGACCTTTAGTTTAAATACATATAGATTTTAACTGAATTTTATGGTGGGACAATGAAAAAAGCACACCGGGTTTTTTCAGTATTTATTTCCTTCATTAATATTAAATCGGCTTAGAACAAACATTATTTTAATAAATATATTAAAATATGCTCATTGCAACTAACAAACATAGTTATATCTAACTGAACCGCAATAAAAACTGAAAAATATACACAGTGCGTCCATTAAGTGTCAGCACTTCAGATATCTCTCAGCAACTAGTCAAGTCACCTATTGACGAGTGACGTTGTTTTAAAGCTTGAATATTCCTGGACCTAAAGAAACCTACTTTATCACAATCGGTTGACATTTGTTGATTTTATGACGTCTTGCTTACAAGCCAAAAAAAGTTTGAGGTACAAATAAAATTATGGAACAAAGAGCTGTTATTAAATTTAACGCAAAACTCGGTAAAACAAATGTTTTTATGTGGCATAAACGTTTTTTGAATGGCAGAATGTCGCTAGAGGATGACAAACGTGGCGGGAGACCAATTTCAGCTCGCACTTACTAAAAATGATGGAAGAGGTTTTGAATAGTGGCAAGGAAACGATTCGACTCATTCTTCACGAGGGTTTGGGTAAAACAAAGGTGTGTGCAAAATTTGTTCCACACACATTGATGGAGGAGCAGAAATCACTTTGTGTCAATTATTCCAGAGAGGTCGTCGCAGCCGCCAGAAACGATCAAAACTTCCTGAAATCAATTGTTATGGGGGACGAAACATTGTGCTTTAAATGCGATTCCCAAACTAAGCGCCAAAGTACGTAAATGAGAAATTTGTCTCCGTTTGGTTTTTTGTTTTTATCCAGTGATTCTTTATTTACCCAGTGATTCTTTATATTTTTTATATTTTTTGGGTTTTAGATCGTGGCGAAAAACCCAAATAAAGAAAAATATATATCAACACGCCACAATCATTCAGACATTACTTAGATGGGTACAGGTATGGGCCTGAGATATGTTTTTAATTTAAATATTTAAAAGTAAATATATTAAACTACAACATTCTGAAAACAGCTTAACATTTCTTTGGAAATGTAAAGATTGTGACATAATACCAAAAGGTTTACGTTTACATATACCATATAACACAAACAGAAGAATATATATTTTACATAGGGCTAGTTTAGCACTTTTAAGAGATTGCATTCAACATATTGCAAACAACAACTCATTCAACAAACATTGCAAACAACAATTAAATTAATTAAATAAAATTAAAGACTGACATTGATAATGCATTACAACAAATGTACGAAAAAATAGCTCAAGTAGATTTTAATCACATTTATAATAGCGTCTATTCCAATTACATATATCCCTTCAATATCCAAAAAAATACTCACATTAAGAAATTAAAAAATTTAATTATTGAAAAACATGGAACAAATACAAAACACATTTATACACATACAGACAATAATTGCATTAATAAAACTCTAGTTAACCTTCGTAAAATATTACCTGATTCTGAAAAGTATGTACTTTCTAAAGGACTAAATTTTAGTATTACATCGAAAGATGTCCCTAAACTAGGCATTATTTTGTTATTTCTGCAGTAGAGTATGTTGCTTAAACCTTTGGAAAGTGCAAATGAATACACAATCAGATTAAATCAGATTGTCTTAGAAAAACAATTTAAAATCAAATCAAATTTATACCATGAGGAAAGGTTAGCTATAGATAAATTAAAAAGACACATCTATAAAAATATTGCCATCAGATAAAGATAACGCAACAGTTATTCTGGACACTACAGAATATAACAACAAAATTAAAACTAATTGATGAGGGAAATTATACTAAAATACCTACAGATCCAACATTTAAAACAGAAACACAAATTTACAATACATTATATAAACACAAACGTGAATTTACATTTACAAATCTAGAAAGACCACAACTTACACGCTCATTATAGTAAACCACCTCATTTCTATGGTGTACCAAAAATACACAAAACTGATATACCACTTCGCCCTATAGTTAGTAGTATAGATTCCCTATGTTATAAATTAGCAACACTTTTATTAAACATTTTAAATCCACTTTCGGGTAGAACAAATTCATATGTTAAAAATATTTCAGATTTTTTGGATAAAATTTCGAACATTAAAATTAAAAACCAAAATTAAATGGTTAGTTTTGAATGATTGGTGAGTTTATTTACTAATGTACCAGTTGATAAATCACTTTTAATAATTAGAAAGAGATTAGAACATGACACAACATTAAAAGACCGCACTAAACTAAACATAAATATCATTTTGGAATTATTAACTCTATGCTTGAAAACCACATATTTTCAACTAGAAAATTATTATTATCAACAAAATTTCGGAATGGTAATGGATTCTTCTCTTTTTCCTTTGATGAATAATATGGCTTAGATATGTTGATGATATTCTTGCTATATGGCAACATAGCATTGACGATCTAAATGTTTTTTTTAAACTATAAATTCTCGTGAGCCTACAATTAAGTTTACTTTAGAGACGGAGAAGGAGAATAAATTGCCATTTCTCGACACTTATAAAATACTAATAAAACACTAATATTAAAACAAAATAACACATTAAAAACACCAGTTTACAGAAAACCGACAAACACAGATAGGTATCAATTATTCTGTTGGAACCTTTGGTGTGAAATACTAAACTTGAAGAGATTTACCACTAAACACCAAAACGCTTTTTTGAACTGCTCGACGCACGTTTCGCTAACCATTTTAGCATCGTCAGGAGATGATTTAATCTGAGATTAAAAATTAAAAAATTAAAATCTTAGATTAAATCATCTCCTGATGATGCTAACATGGTTAGCGAAACGTGCGTCGATCAGTTCAAAAAAGCGTTTTGGTGTTTAGTGGTAAATCTCTTCAAGTTTAACAGATAGGTATCTCAATTTCTTTTCCAATCACTCAAAATCAGTCAAAATAGGAGTAATTACAATTTATATGACAGAGCAAAACTTGTTTGTACTGACAGTGGTACACTACAAAAAGAAGCAAATTACATCAAAGACATTTTACTAAAAAACAATTACTCAAAAATTTGTATAGATAAATCGTTTAAAACTTTTGATACCAGACAAACAGACAAAACAGTCAAATAATTAATAACAGTAATAATAACTCGCATACAATTAACCTCACAATTCCTTACATCCGCGGTATTTCTTACACAATTTAAAAGTAGTAAATAAGTACAACATAAGAACGACATTTAAAACAAAAAAATACTCTTAGATCTATATTAACAAAAACTAAACCAAACAACACACAACAGAATACCAAAAATGTGGTTTATAAAATTCCCTGCGAATGTGGCAAATTTTTTATAGGTGAGACATCTAGACCGTTAGATGTTAGAATAAAAGAGAATAGAAAAAAAAAACCTTCTTAAAAAGGGCGATTTTAATAAATCTAGCATTTGTCAACACGCATGGGAATCGGGTAATAAAATCAACTGGAATAATTCCAAAACGGTATTAAAATAATCGGTAACAAAATACAGAAGATTAAAAGAAACCGCTATAATTAATTTAAATACAAATAAGTGTATTGCTATACCTTCGGTAGATTTAAATTCAATATGGTTCCCGATTCTAAATAATACAATTAAAATCACTTTTTGAAAAGTATTTCAATACACAATCACAATTACAATCAGAAAGTAAACCTCACCTATATGTATATTTTTGGTAGTATGTCACTGTCATTAAAATCTAATTGTTAATGTCAGTATCATTGACATACACAACACATATACTTACTTCCTATCTTTTCAGAGGAGCCACATTAGCTGTGGTGTCTAAGGCGTTAGCCTTACGTTACGGCAGTTAATGTGGACCGGGTTCGAATCCCCGTACTAGGCAAGAAAGTTTTTCTAAAATTCTTGTGAATGTTTCTAGGTAAGAGTGTAAAATCTGACAAGGAATCACCCCTCAGTCACGCCAGTTCGATTCTAGGTAAGGCCGGATGCCTTCTGAGAGGTTTTCTACGTTGGTCACTTGCCAGTCGGTAGGCTTCTCGAGATGCTTTCAGTTAAGCACAAAACCAACGGTTGATAGCCCGAGGGGGGTGCTGACCGGGGTTTTCGGTAGCTGATGACCGTGGTTCGGAACCTACGTTAAGCTGTAGGTCCAGTCGCTAAATAGCCTTCTCAGTTGCTGATGCGCCTCTAACCCAAAACTTTACTTTATCTTTTCAGAATTTATAGAAATTTATATAATTTATTTTCAGATTCGTTTTGAAAACGGGAGGAGAATACTTACCCAAACGTTAACGCTAAAAGTCTGTTTTTTTTTAAACATTTTTATATTTTTAAAATTTTGTTCGTTAGGCAAATTTATTACAAAAAAGTTTCACTAAAAAATTAGTCTCGCTTTGGTTTTTTGTTTTTACCCAGCGATTCTTTATTTACATAAGAACAAATGTTTTTGATATTTTTTGAGTTTTAGATCATTGCGAAAAACCCAAATAAAGAAAAAATATATCTCACATTTCGTCTTTGTATGTGTTTGTTACATTTTTGGCAAAATTTTCTTATCGATTTATTTCAACTTCTCGGACAAATGCAGCAACGATGAATTGTAGTGATATATTTGGAAGATGGGATAAGGATCTCTTCAAGTCCAAGTAGGAGTCGCGCTCGTTGCCTAAGTTCCCTTGATACAAACGGAATGGTGGATCTGTCCCCTATTTAAGGTTCAATTAGTTCCCATGCAAATTTCTAAATAAAGTTAGATCTGAAGACTTTCTCATTAGGGCGGTTAGCTTTATACACACAGCAAGCGTTCATACTGGATATATTTAGTAAATTGTAAAATATAACCATTGGCCATCGCCTTGTGGTTCTCGCTACGTTATATGTTCTACTCATTTGATCTAATAAATCAACACCTACCTTCGTTTGAGAGTAACAAATTATTATTTCCGGCAATTTCTTGTCACAACTTTCTATATCAATGAATCTGTCGTGATGCATTGAAGAAATTAATATTACCGATTTATTTTTCTTTGGACAATATGAAACCATGGTGTAGTTTTCTAGAAAGCCGAATAACGAAGTTTGTTCTTCTCTGCCTTTTTTTGTGTCAAAACTGGAGGAGTATTTCTCGTTTGTTTTTTCGAAGAGTTCCAATATATGTCAATTTCTTCACTTCCAATAACTTTTTTGCCAGTGATAGATTGATAAAAGAGTTGTATTAAGAGTTGTCGCCGGTTATATTGCGGTTCGTTCCTTCTACAGAATGCACCAATCGAAGAACCACATCTTCTGCAGAGTTGCTTAGTTTGTATGGTCCTTCAGGCTGAGCGCCCACATAAGGCTTGAGATTAAATATGTATGTAGTTTTGGCGTCCACTAACACAAACACCTTGATACCATACTTAGCTGGCTTGCTAGGTATGTATTGCATAAAAGGACAGCGACCTCTAAAAGCTAGTAACTACTCATTAATTGTCAATAATTCACTTGAAGTACAAAGGCTTTGAAAATTATCAACAAATATTTCAAAAACTTCTCTAATGGGAGCTAATTTATCAATTTCTCCTCGTTCGCTTTTTGTTTCAATATCGTCAAACTTTACACATCTTACTAGTAATCTAAAACGTTTCTCGCTCATTGCAAGGTTACACTGTTTTACTTCGCTACCTTTTGAATTATCCCAAATTTTGTGAATATTCTTTCTGGAACTTCTCAATATTCCAATTCGAAAAACAGAATTCCAATGAAACAACTAATTTCTCTTCACCAATCCTTTCAAAATTATCCTTAATTTTGTCAATGTATTCGTTTGTTGAAGTAGTTATTATTTGAATAATGCTGGCAGAAAGAAATAGTTTTATGCGATCAATCTATGTTATTGTACTTTGATCATAGCGTTTTGGTCCGGGGAAATACTTTATGATATTGTGAGATCCAACACGAACTTGAATGTTACCTTGATTTTTCTTTTATTTAATTGTTCTATCTTTGCCAAGGTAAAATGTTTGGAGATAGGTTCTTCACTTTCGGATGTGTCTGACTCCGGAGTACTTTGGTCCCCTTCTGAAAAGATTTCTTGCTCGGATTCATATTGGTGACTACTATTTTCCATAACGTCTTCTTTCAATTCCCCTTCATCTTCATTCGAAAAATTTTCTCCTTCACTTGAAGCTTCTTCATATATTCATTTACCAAGCCTCAGTATCTGAACTAGTTTCCAAACGTCACTTTTTGGATACAGATACTTTAAATTCTGAAAACAAAAAAGTATACTACATTTTTAAATTATACAAATTTTGAAAAATTACCAATTTTGTTTATATTAAAAGTGTACTAATAATGCTTTCCTGAAAACTAGTTCCTTGTATGTAATATACAAAAAGCAAAAATGTGCAATTCTGTAAAATTATAATTCCTATAAGGAATTAAAATTTATATAAATACATAAAATAAACAAATATTCGAAAACATTTAAGTCTAGTATTTATACATGAAACAATTTGACATTATTTAGTAGGAAATGAAACTTACCTGAACTTCGTATCACATTTGAAATTGTGAGCTAGACAGAATGTATAACGTAGTAAGGCGTGTGAATTATAACTGTAATCCAGTCGTCTTTGACACCAGCTAACTCAAACAAACGCACTTATAGAATGATTATTTCCTAGTGAAGTGGAAATTGGATCTATTATGGACAGCTACTTATGAGATAAGACGTTAAAGACGTTAAATACTAACAGGCCGTTAGGTTTCTACTAATGTACTCGAGTATAGTTTTCACTTTGCGTAGAAATTGTCATCATAATTAAGAATGTGGGAAGATATTGGTCATCAGATTTCTATTATTTGAACGACTTGAAGAAGATTTATGTAAATGTGTTTTTATTATTGTACACTTTTTTGAACAAAACGTCAATTTAGAAGATACAGATCTCGAATAACTTGTCCTCTGATACTACTCAATTAACCATATTTTTTCTTTTAATAGACATACATACATATATTTAACTATAAATTAAATAACGGCATTAAAAATACATTTTATAGTGAATTTTATAGTGAAAAATATTTCTAGTACAGAATTGTTCTTGCAGTGTGTCCTTATCAGCGATTTTACGACCATTTTACGCTGTTGTAAAGCAGAATTGAAAATATTTGATGATGATTGTCAAATTGAAGAACATATACCTGTAGTAAATACATTTAGTATAGGTTTTAAGTGTCAACGAAGTTTATTTAACAAATTAAATAAGCCTGGACTGGAAATCATTGTTTTGGGCAATTTGTTTCGGATGTAAATGATAATTGCGATGAAAGGATAACTTACTATGGGATGGGTTAAGGGCTTCCTCTCAATAAAGCAACTAACCAATGCTCACATATATATATATATATATATATATATATATATATATATATATATATATATATATATATATATATATATATATATATATCATCATTATCATCATCATCAGCCCGTATCGATCCACTGCAGGATGAAGGCCTCTTCAGCATGCTTCCAACCTTCACGGTCCTGGGCTTTCCTCTGCCACTCTTGGTCCATCTGTAGTCCCATCGCCTCGCTATATGGCCTGCCCATCTCCATTTCAACTGTTTTACTCTTCCAATGATGTCACAGACTTTTGTTTGTTCCCTGATCCATGCGCAGGACTTTCTGTTTCGTCTTGTAATGCCAAGCATACATCTTTCCATTCCCCTCTGTGCCACCCGAACTTTTTGAATTGATTGCGATGTGAGTGTCCAGGTTTCACTTCCGTATGTCATAACGGATAGAACGCACTGATCGAATACTTTTCTTTTCAGGCAAAGTGGGAGTCTGCTCTTAAACACTATGTTGAGCCTACCAAATGCCTGCCAGCCACATTTAACACGCCGTTCCACCTCCCGGGCGGTATTCCCCTCCATGGAAATCCTCTGCCCAAGATATATAAAGCTGTCCACAATCTCTAAATCCCTTCCTAGAACTGAAATTCTTCTGTCCTGAGCGAAGTTATTGAACATAACCTGACTATTTTTCAGGTTTATTTTCTAGCCAAATGGTTCGCCAGCCCTTTGCAGTTCTTGTATGCGTCTATGCAGCTCCTCTGGGTCTTGTGAAATGAGAATAATATCATCTGCAGATCTAAGATGGTTTAAGTTTGCACCATTGATCCTTACACCATCCTGTTCCCAATCCAGTTTACGGAATACTTCTTCAAGGCCAGCCGAGAAAAAATAGGCGATATTGCGTCACCCTGCCGTACACCTCGTTCTATATTAATTCCCACTTCAAGATCATCAAGGTGAATTGTGGCTGTAGCTCCATCATACATCGATTCCAATAGGTTTACATAGGCTCTCTCTACATCTTGGCTAAGCAGTGCATCCATTATCGCATGCATTGAGATGGAATCAAATGCTTTTTCGTAGTCGATAAAAGCCAAGCACAGTGGCATGGTGTATTCGTTGTGCCTTTCTATGACCTGCTGTACAACCTGGATGTAATCCATTGTACTGAGTCCACTTCTGAATCCTGCTTGTTCTCTTGGTTGTGCGTCATTCAGTTTTTTTAATATTCTTTTAGAAATTATCTTAGTGAAAACTTTGTACATCTCTGATAGGAGGCTTATTGGACGGTAGTTCTTTAAATCTTCCTGTGCTCCTTTTTTATGTAAAAGGATCACTTCTGCATTTTTCCATAAGTCAGGTACTTTTTGTTCTTTGAGGCATTTTGAGTATAATTTTGCCAGTGTTTTATGTAACGTCCGACCACCAGCTTTCAGCATTTCGACAGTTACACTATCCTCTCCTGGAGCCTTGCCGTTCTTCATCAATTCTACAGCATTTGTTACTTCCTCCACTAGGATATCTGGCATTATATATTGTTCTTCCGTGGGTATTGCTCTCCCTGACTGGCTCTGATCTTCATATAACTGGGAATAAAACCTTCTGACAATCTCTAACATTTGGATACGCGCCCTGCACACTGTGCCATCTTCACGCTTTAAAGCATATATTTGCGTTCTTTTGTTTCTCAGCTTCTGTTTGGCTTTGTTATCTTCCAGGGTTTTTTGCACTAGCTCGATATTAAATCGGCGCGTGTCCTCTCTGATACGTTTTCTTATAGTTTTGCAGAGCTCAGTATACTCAACCCTGCCAAATATATATATATATATATATATATATATATATATATATATATATATATATATATATATATATATATATATATATATATATATATATATATATAAACCAGAAAATAGCTAAAATAGCAAAGAATACAATAAAAATAAGTCAGAAAGGTTTCAAGGCACAATTCAAAAACGATTAGAACATGATTCTACAAAAAAAATTGTGTTAGGTCAGCAACAATGTCCAGAACCACAAACCTAAATGTTATCTTGACAGTGAATTCACAGAATGCAATCCGCCGGCTCACCGTATTATTATTCTATTCTAATAGAATTAGAGGAAGAAGGAAAGAGAGTGATGTAGATCACACTAGGAAAGAGAGTGATGTAGATGAGATTATTATATATAGTTGATAATACAGATAATACAGGTCCTTTTTTTATAGCCAAATTATGAAAATTAGTTTAAAGTTTAACATTGTCATTTCTGTCGGAATATATTTATTAAAAGGAAAATTTTATTTAAAAAATGACGAATTAAAGAATAATAATTTTTCAGCATCGCAAAACCCACCATACTTTCTCTAAAGGAAAATAATTGTTCGTTTATAATTACATTTTTTAATAGGTCTAAACATTTCAAAAAGTCTTATATTTGGCTTTGGAAGTCCACATTTGAATTACTGGAGCAGTTTTATCTTCCTGAAACATCCTTCCTGTATATTTTATTTTATGGATCCTGAGATATATTGGATTTATATTATTATTGAATATTTCGAACACAGAATTTGTAATCGAATAATTAGAAAAAGATGTAATAAATATCCCCAGAAATTCATAAACATATGTTGCAATTTAATTAATCCAACAGACTGGCCTTTTACTAATAGGATTTTACTTACAGGCAGTTTCGTGAGTATGTAACATCAATTTTCACATTATGACAGTTGTGTTATCCGTTATAGTTCGTTAGTTTTCATGTAATTTTAGTTCATATTTGCACATTAACTGCTGATTGTTTCTGAAAGAGTGTTCTTCCTCTTTCAATTTTTTTTAAATTCTAAGTAATTGTGTTCCAATGAACCCTCTAAAGGTAAGATTGATTTCAGCGGCATAAATATTAAGGTTCTCCACCCCCCCAAAAAAACGCATTTTTATGAGTTAAAAAGGAAAAAGAAATTGTTTAAAACGTTTCTATTAATAAATTAGTTTATTTGTTTTTAAAGTGAAATGCATGGGTCATAAAAATTAAAAATTGCAGTATCTCTCAACATTTTCTTATTACATATTATTCTTGCTTATAAGGTTTGCACTAATAATTACACTTATATTAGGGATATCACATTTCATAGCGACTACAGGTTCTTACAGGTTCATGACTCAAAAAGTAAAAATGTTTAGAAAAATACAAAATAACGGAACAATATTCTTATAATATGGTGGTTTTCATTTTGCAAAATAATTTTTTAGTCGCTACTGACTAATTTTTATCACATCGTTAGCATTTGTCAACGTAAATACAAAATTAAAGAAGGAAAAAACCAAAGAAAACAATAATCTTTTTAAAAATAAAAATTAACGATTTTTTTCAACTACAATGTAATATTCAAAATTTACTGAACGTAAACAAAGAGAAAAATGTAATTAGTAAACGAAATCAAAGATTAAAAAAGTAAATAAATCTTATAATAAAAGACTAGTGATAATAATCACATTTCGGTTTCATCATTGGAATTACAATTAGAACATAAAACATATTTGTGATTTCCGCAAAGGTAACGGTTGCACTTCACACAAAACTCGCTTCCCTTTCTATCATGTGATCTATCACAAAAGTCTTCTTCTTTTTTTAGGAACTTCCACTGGTATATTAACTTCTTGTAATTCCTTGCCCAAAAATTTACATATTGACATACGAAGTTCTTTTGAAAGACGATGGTTTTGCATTCGTTTCTCCATTTGGGGTTTCGTCAATGCAAGGGAAATTTTTTTTTAGAAATGAGGATCTCGCGTTATTAGAGAAGCTTTTGAGAGCTTTTATTAGCTTTTATTAGAGAAGGTTTGAGTTCCATTTGTAAATATCTATTCACTGAAGCGATATCTAGGATTCAATAAAATTGTCATCGGCCATTTTCGACATTTTCTCTTTGTCGTATTGTGATGGTAAAGCATGTCCAGAACGTCAACCCAACTCCAACTAATGGAGTTAAATTATAAAACTCGATGATTTCCGGTTTACTGGAGTTTTCTTTTATAGATCCGCTGAAATGCATCGACGATATAAGTAAAACCTTCCGGTTTTTCTCCGGAGTGAATGAAACCAATGTTTTATCATCTTGCTACCTGAATTTTGAAGACCCCACTGAAGCTGGAGGCATCATTGCAGGAGATATCTGAATTATATTTTTCCTCAAAGTACTCACAAAGGTGAGTTTTTGTTTTCAAGGAGTGCTTTGGTCAATTCATAAGATGAGAGCTAGTTGTTTGCAGTAACTTTTCTACTGGTTCCCATTATAGATTCAGTGAGCTGTAAGACATACTGGGCTGGTAAAGGTAAATCTCCCTTCCGCCTTTTTGTTTTTACCAATAAATGGTATGCCTTTTATAAAATAAAAAGTTCTGGCGTTACAAATCGACATCACTTTCAACCCGTATTTACCGAGTTTCGTCGAAATGTAGGGTTTAAATGAACCCTGACCCCGAAAACTGAGCAAAGTTTTGTCTACTGTAACACATTCCGAAGGGCTATAGTTTTTTAAGCAATTGTTTCCAAAAATATCCCACACTTCTCTAAATGACCACACTTCTTTTCCGGACCTCCCTTGTTCTTTTGTCATCGAATCGCAAGTTTTCGAGAAAAAAGGCAAATCTCCTCGACAGAGTGCAACGAAATATAGGAGGCTCGTATATTGCAGAAAACATAGCCTCAAGGCTTAGCGTTGAGTTTTTTAGTACAGCACTCATGTATAAGAGTCCAATCAGAACTATGATCCCAATTGCATCTGTTGTTGATAAAAACCACGGGACAGTTTGGTATTGAAGTCTAGATTTTTTAATTTAATTTTTTGTATGAGAAACAATTTTATTTTTTATCTCATCATTTATAAACAATGAAAATATTTTACATTCATCAGTAACTCCTCGTGTTTCCTCTATATGCCCTGGAAGGTGGCATATTATATTAGAGGTTATTGTTTTCGATAATTTTGAAAAAACCGGCATGTCCCAGTTTCTAACTCTTTGTCCAGTTCGTAATTCTCATCATTATTTTCATTCATTTATAAATCGAAAGAAAGTATCATCATCATCTGCAACACAAATAAAATCGTCATTATCGTTACTATTCGATAATACGTTATCATCGCTTTCCGATTCAACTTATGTTCTCTCCACATCATTTCTTTCAACATCTGATTTTTGTTGTTGCCTCCGAAATTTAGCTAACACCTCTTTAAGAGCGTGAAACATCATATAATGACTCATTGCGCCAAGGAACTGAAAAAAAAATTAATAGCTCAATTGTAACATAACTGGTAAGGTGGGTTCGGATACCACCCCAACTAGGGTAAGGCTCGTTATCAGGAAGATGTAACTCCTCTGACGATCTCGTCGGTACTACCTGGTAGGGTCCCTGTCCTCTCGCCGCTATTGGAAGGGGTGGACGAGAGAAGTAAGCAAATTAGTTATGTTGGGGTGGCATCCGATCCCAACCTTACCGTTTGAGGTAAATTTAATACTTTTAAAATAGTATCGTATAAATCAGTTTTATTTTCAACTTTATGGTAAATTTTTAACTATAGCTACCATGCACATGTATTAATTAAATTACTTTATTCTAACAAATGCGCGTAATAAAAAAAGAAAGAAAAATTGGTCCTCCTAATTCTAAATTAAGCTGGAAACAAATGTTTCGTTATCCTCGTTGTATGTTTGCCGATTTCACTATTGCCATTCCGCCCGACCGTCTTATGTTAAATTAGTTTTATCTCTCTAGAGAATCCATACAGGACGAACTTACATGTCGTTTGAGTTAAAATAAAAACAAACGAGTAAAACTTATGCAGCGTTGAAATAAATTTTCTCATTTCGGAGCAAAATAATTTCGTCGATACTCTTGAGGTAGTATCGTGAAATGAAGATGAATTATTTTGTTTTTTTAATTTTTTTCTTTAATAGACACAGAAAAGTTGAAAGTTTTGAATTGTGAACCTATATGAGTAAGTTTATTTACCGTTGTTCAAAATTATGTATGTTTGTTAACTAGAAAAGTATTCTCGGCTGCTGGCAGCTCTATCATTGGATATACTCTTTAAATGAAATATTGATTTTTTTCATGAAAAATGGATTTGTTTCTCAAAGTAATCTTTTTTTACCCCTATACATTTTGCCCAACGATTTCCCTTCGTTTTTATGCGACATGTATAACTTGTTGAACTCTACAAAATTGTACTTTACTTCGATGATCTCTTTATTCACTATTAATTCCTTTACAGCAAGTCATGGTTTTTTCTTCATGTTTGGAAAGAAAGAGTGATCAAAGACCGTCAAATCCGCAAAATATGAGGGATGCAACATCAATTCGTGGCGCAAATTGACCAGTTTCTCTATTGCAGCGGCGGACAAATCGGCGGATGTATTGTTGTGGCAAAACAATTAATTTTCCGCCAAATATGGGCGTTTTATAATTCACTCTTAGTGAAATTTGAACTATAGGCGAGCATAATACTTTCCGGTGATGGTTTTTCTCTTTTCCAAATAATAGGAAAATTTTTTCAATTTCAAAAATAATAGGAAAACAGTACATTGCACATCTCCGAAAACAGTGTCCATGATATTTGAGTTCGATGCAAGCGTCCTCGCTTCCTTCGGAGCATATTCGTAGGCTAGAACTCACTGCTTTGACCGTTCTTGTTCTGGTTGGAATTCAAGTTTCATCGACCGTCAAGAATCACCGGGATGTTCAATAATCGTCAAGGATGTTCTGTATGCGTTCTGTATGCGTTCGTCTTAACATACTTTCTAACCTTCACTGTACGATCAGGGAGCACAGCATCATGGATTTTGTTAACCATTTCTTCAGGAGTGGCCTAACAGGCATCTTGATTGTGGAGTGTCACTCCTACTGGTTCGACTAGTTCAAAATTCAGTGAATCACACAATACTCATTCAACTTTTTTCGATTTACGCGACTAGGAAAAACGTAGTACCTAATTCGAAATTCCATGGTAGCAAAATATCGAACTTATCTGCATTTTCAGAAAGAATCAGTTTTCTGTGGTTTTTAATATTAAAAACAATGAAAATACACCCGCAATTTACGTTGGTGCTTTGTCGTTCCCTCATCCGCCATCCAAAGCGCCAGCAAGCGTCTTCCAGGACCAGTTTCTGGCTTTAAGCCATCATCAGCTGGGCTCAAGTTGAACACCCGGAGAGCGGATGATTGACCTTTACCTGTTCTCAAATTAACACTCCAACAAAAAAATGTGAGATTGCAATGGGCTCAAGGAAAAGTGGATCATACTCCTAATTCGAATAACGTGATGTCCAATGAGTCGAGAATTAGCTTGGTTTCTGATTCACGAAGAACATTAGTTTGGAGAGTTCCAGGTCGACAAGCCCGACTAGAAACAGCTCAACCACGTATCATATTTGAAGGTGGGAGCGTGATGTTTTGGTGTGGTATTAAGAAGGGTACACGGACACCTCTACTGGTCCTGGAGAGAATAGTCACTGGTACTGTGTACATCGACAAAGTTCTAAATCCTGTTGTGCGTCTGTTGCGAGGCGCAGTGGGCGTCTGATTTGTTTTCATGGATGACAACGAATCTTCTCATCGAACAGCAGAAGTACAAAATTTTCTTGAAGAGGAGAAAATAACGAAATTAGGCTGGCCAAAAAATCCGCTGACATGAATGTCATTAAATTCGAAGATGAATGTCATTGAACATGCTTGCGATATTCTGAAAATACGCATCAAAAACTAAACAATCCTCCACTGATCCTGTGAGAATTAAAAGATGCTGCTCGAAAAGAATGAATCCAGAATACTTTTATAATAAATAGTTAGGCCACATTTTCTAGTTTTCAAGAATATTACCATTTACTTCCAAACACTTGTCAGCTCTCTTATGCAACAGCTCAGATTGCTCTGTGAATGGATTCGGGTCTGTTCCTTATAACTCCTGCTGCATTTATTATCTGGTCGAGTAATGCATCTCTAGTGTCTACTTAGTTGCATATACCAAAGATTTAACACCCAAAGACAATAATCCAGAGGACTAAGGTCTGGAGTTGTAGCTGGTCAATTGTGCAGACCTCCTCGTCGAATCCTCCAGTTTGGAAAGTTGTTGTTTAAGAAATTTCTCATTTGTAAGCTGTAGTGTTGTTGTAAGTACATGTTTTGTCGTGGATTAAGTGGAACATTTTCTAACAGGTTTTGCAAATGATTCCGTAGAAAATTTAGATAAACTTCTCATATGAGATGATCGTCGAATATGAATGGTCCGACTAATTAATTTTTTTTTACATACTATACCACACATTAATGCTAAATCGATGTTGAACATTATGTTCAGCCGCCGTGTGAGGGTTTTCATCAGACCATCGATGTTCATTATGAAGATTATTTATACCATCACGAGTGAACTAAGCTTCATTGGTGAACAAAATGTACGTACGTACTTGGATAATCTTACGTACTTGTGTAACGTACGTACTCGTGTAACGTACGTACTCGTGTAACGTACTTGTATAATCTCCGATTTGAATTTATCCTGTTACAAAACTGCATCATTAACGCAAAATCATCATCCTGCAAGTGTTGCCCCGATTGTAAATTAAATGTATATAAACAATCATGTGAACAGTCCTCCAAGCAGACGGTTGTGTCATTTGGAAAATATCTGCAATTCGCCTTGCACTTACGCTTGGATCATTTTCAACGATATCAAGGATTGCCTCTTTTTGTTCAGGATCAAGTTTCAGTTGCCATTCAGAGAAAAGTATCGCACTTGGACACATTCCAGATTCTCCAGCAATGATAAAAACTTGTTCATTAACAACTTGTGTTCTGTAAAAGGTTAATTTTTACGATGCAATATCGTAATATTTTTTTTTTGTTATTTACTACAGAAATCTATAGTTGTAATTACGATGTTTACATCGTAAAAATTCATATGTAAATAATAAATTTTAAAATGTAAAATTATGAAGGTAAAGATATTAAAAGTCTGGGCCTAGATTACGATGTGATTATCGTAATTTATCGTATAATTTTTTTCCGTGTAGAGACTTCAAAGTCGCACTGAAAACTCAACAGATGTTCGCCTGCCTCCCCTCCAAAAGGGAAAATGGCAGGGTTGCCAGATCGAACGCTATGCAACCAGCCTGATTGCTTTATTTACACACCCCGTAAATTAGAAGAATTGTAGGACTTGTGCGATGATTTTAATTTTATTCAAAATCTGTACTATTTTTGATTTATCAAAAGCCATGAAAATTAATAAATACAAAATTTTAAAATCATAATTTCAAGTTACTCAATTTTCGAAGCAAATTAAATTTAAAAAATAGTCAGTAAACACATGACTTAATTCCATAGACTAATGACGCCTGTGGCGTTTTGGAGGGTAAACATACGCTGTGAAAAACCAGTTCGTTATTAATTGTCGTTGTGTAAAAAACACAGTTTTTCTTTTTGAATATGTCGAATTATATACCAGAAATAAAAAGAAAAAATAAAATTGCGGGGAAGCTTCTTAATAAGCTTCTTTCATTTGAAGAAAATGGTTTTTGAAAGTTATCGATTGTTGGTTGAAGCTTATAGTGAACATGCCCTAACTCAAAATACTTTAGAAACGCTTTAGAAGTGGTGATTTTTATATAAAAGACAAGGAGCGTCCAGGACAGACAAACAAGTTTGAAGACGCAGATTTGCAAGCATTATTGGAGGAAGACTTAACTCATACGTTGAAACAATTGGCTGAAGCATTGAATGTTGCTCAATCCACCATTTTTGGGCGTCTACATGCATTGGGAACGATCCAGAAGGGAGGAAAATGGGTTCCATATGAATTGATAGAAAGAGACATTGAAAGGCCAAGAACCACTTGTGAATTTTTTTCTTGTCAGGCACAAAAGAAAAGGTTTTTTACATCGAGTGCTGATAAGGTGATGAAAACTGGATCTATTTAGACAACCCAAAGCACAAAAATCATTGGTAGACCCAGGTCAGCCTTCAACATCACAACCAGTGCGCACTATACATGGAAAGAAGACGTAAACGTAATTTTTCAACATGACAATGTTTGGCCACATGTTGTAAAATGTGTAAAAGACTTGCTGCAATTAATTATAAATGAATGAAAGTGTATAAAATTAAAAAAATCACTTGACTACGAACGCGCCTTGATTGGCAGCTATGTTTGTGACATCAGAATGTGACGTCATATATATATATATATATATATATATATATATATATATATATATATATATATATATATATATATATATATATATATATATATATATATAGATACCTGCTGTGGATATTTAATTGTCACAGATTTTTTTGAAAAATGATATTTGGTTCAATTCAGCTGAAGTTCGAGGTGCTAAAGCATCGGTGTAAGTTTTTAAAAAAATAATAATCATGTAAATGTAAATAAAAAACTTATACAGTTACTTAAAAAAAAAGTAAAGCTTATACAGTTACTTTGATTATTATTGAAAAATTAAGAAAAGTTAAGAAAAGTTAAATTAAAAAAATTAAGAAAGAAAAGACACTCAATGTCACGATTGTGCAGCTTCAGCAGATAATAAATACTCAAATAAAAAAAATATAATGTTATAAATAGTAATCTTTTGTATATATTTTAATATTATTAATATTGGTTTTCAAAACTAATGAAAAATTTTATATACTGAATAACCAAAAGATATTTTCTAGTTTTGTAATTATTTTTTGAGCGAAAAAACAATATTAATCATAATTAGAAAAACAAAACACATACATACTGTTTAAATCACTAATTTTATTTCAATAAAAAATGTTAAATACTTAAATTTTTGTTAATTAAATTTTAAATTTAATTAAATTAAATTTTTAAATAAAAACTGTTAAATATACACAATAAAACTTCCTCCAACTAGGACAATATATTACAGTAAATTATAATATGTAAACTACATTAATAATCAGTTCAAAATAAAAACAATTACTACCCAAAATTATATACATATTTGTTTGATTGCTTTCATTGAAGTTTGCAATATTTTTAAAACCACACCTATTCTTCAAACCACCACACTAAACTCTATTAACGCCGGTCGCGTTGGTGCGGCGGTAAGAGCGTCTGCTTTGCCGAATCCGCGCTGGAGCGGTAGCTGGTTCAATTCCAGTGCTCGGATGGTTATTTTTCTTTCTTCTGTCCGTTTATCTTTCCTAAATGTTTGTGATTGTTTCTAGGCAAGAATGTAAATCTATCGCCCTGCGACGCATTATTTACTTGTATTTTGCACGTATTTTACGTTGTATTTTTAGACGCTAAGCTGATAGTGTATTGTTAATCGAATATTATAAAATATAGTTTATTTGTTACTTTAAATTAATAAAGTTTTTTTTGTGTATTCTTGTCGGACGAGAATATAACTGGCGCTGCGAACAGGATACGCAACACGTTAATTCATCGCGAATCTAACGGTTTAGTTCAGTAATTTAGTTGCAACGATCCACCCTACCACCAGAGAAGACAACCAAGTGTAGAAGAAATCCAGAAGCAGATCCTCTTCACCTTGTAAGTCCTCTTTTACTATAATTTTATTTTTATTTTGATGAGCAATCACAATAATATACCAGCTAGTGCTATACAATCTGTAATTGAGTTCAAAAATATACAATCTGTAATTAAGTCCAATCGAGTAACAAAGATTAAGAAACGATCAAACGTTACCCGACAAACACCTTACGCGACAACACCTATAGAAGAAATTTTTTCCGAAGAAGAAGACGTATCAGTTCAAAACATGAACACCATCTCAGATACAGATCTTATTAATCTTTGCGGAACATTACCTAAGTTTTCTAACGGAAAAAATTTATCGACCTTTATCACCAGTGTAGAAACTCTATTTGGATTTCTAACGGGAAAGACCCTAACTGAAACACAGGCGTTCCTTTTGTCCGCAAATATTCTCTCAAAAATCGAATGTTTGTGATTGTTTCTAGGCAAGAATGTAAAATCCGACTACGAATTACCCCTCAGTCACGCCAGTTAAAGGCTGGGTAAGGCCGGATGCCTTCTGAGAAGTGTTCTACGTTGGTCACTCGCCAGTCGGTAGGTTTCCTGATAGGCTTATGGGTAGGAGGCACATAACCAAGGGTTTATTATAGCCCGAGGGGGGTGCTGGCCGGGGTTTGTCGGAAGCTGATGACCGTGGTTCGGAACCCACGTTAAGCTGTAGGTCCAGTCGCTAAATAGCCTAGTTGCTGATGCGCCTCTAACACTTTATTTTAAACTCTATTAACAATATTTTCAAAAAAAAAATCCACTCATACTACATTATTGCTTTAATTAAGGTTTTCAGTATTTTTAAAACGATGACGATTTTTCGCCTTACATGTTTTATAAACCACCACATTAGACTCTTAATAATATTTGCAAATATAAATAAATCTGGCTGCCAACTAACTCTAATGCATGACCAGCTAGAGATTTCCCAAATAAGAGAAGGCACCTTTTTGAGTGGAAAACTTTTATAGTCGAAGTGTCGGACTCTCCTGTTAAGGTTTACCCACTAACACAATTGTGAAGTCACAATTGTCGGCGTGTCATCGGTACTAGGTCTAAAAATGTATTTTTAATTTAATATAACTTTTTAATTATAAGGAAAAAAATAAAAATAGTTTTGTTATAGAACTTATATATGATCTTTCCATTTATGACAAAAAAATGTTCAAAAGCTCAATTTACACAAATAAAAAAGGTGCCAGGTCCAATCTTTACTTAAAGTGCCATGCCATCATTGAATTAATACATTTATTGATTTATTAATACATTAAATGAACATATACATGAACATTAATACCTACATCATACATTAAATCAAGCATTATGTAATACTATATTTAAAATTTGACCGCTAAATGCTTCAGTGGATTAGAATCTTTTTTGTTTCGTTGTAAAAAAATATCGTAAAGTTGTGTTTTAATATGGATATAAGTGACGTAAAAACTTATGAAATTGCCAATAAGGATTTAATATTGTTTGTGATAGCTATGCAATAACTCAAAATAATAGTTCTAAGAGGATATAAAGGGTGTTACAATAAGACCTCAAGATGTGAATTTTAAATAAAATATCGTGCCAGGAGCGGGTTTCGACTGCTGATTTGGAGGCGATGAAAAGCTCATCGTACATCTGGCACTGTCGTTCCTCAAAGAATCAATATAGAATATGACATATTGAAAATATAATAATCAATGTGTTGTATTTACGTTCTACTTTTATATAGGAGGGACCGCGTACATAATTGTTCTTTATAAACTCTCGACACAATTGATATCTTATACCATCTGCAGACATATGTTGCGATGATAAGGCCGTGTAAAAGGTGTTTCAATATATTTAGTAAATTTCATTAATGTAATTAAATGCCTATTTATTACTACAACATATTTTTAAATTATAATAACATATAACTTAAAACTCTGGTAATCCAATTTGAAATATTTTAAACCAAAAACAAGTCTACCTATGTAATAATAGTTGGAATTATTTTGCTTTACCTCGGATTTAATGCAATGGGAAAAAGTTATGTTAAACACTCACTCACGACCCGGTACGTTCATTAATCTCTGGAAAAGCTGTTTTGCGGAAGTAATGAAAAGTGCCCGCTTTATCTTTCCCAGACCGTTTGTTCCCAACAATATTTGCCACAAATTTAATTTGGAATTTTTGTTGCAATCTTTTTAACTTTCCCGTCTCACAATAGGCTGATCCTTTGTTTCAAATATACGTCAGGTCGTTTCTTTACGGTGATGTTTTTTTTCTTCCAACAAAAGGGAAATGGAGGTCATTGTGCCAGTCGGTCGTATCCAGGGTTGGCTAATGGTTTTCATGATGTTATTTCGCATCGTCTCCTGTCTTCCTTTCTCAGCTTTATTTTTCAGGAAAACCTCAAGGTGGGAGAATTATGCAGTGAGTACAAGAATAGTAAAACATTAGAACCTTCAGTATATATATATATATATATATATATATATATATATATATATATATATATATATATATATATATATATATATATATACATATATATATATATATATATATATATATATATATATATATATATATATATATATATATATATATATATATATATATATATATATATAAATTATATCCAAACAAACATGAAGAAAACCTCAGGAATGTGACGAATTCCCCTTTTATTTGATATTTCTTTTTATAAATTTCTGTATAAATAACATTGATACTATCGCCCTGCGACGCATTATTTACTTGTATTTTGCACGTATTTTACGTTGTATTTTTAGACGCTAAGCTGATAGTGTATTGTTAATCGAATATTATAAAATATAGTTTATTTGTTACTTTAAATTAATAAAGTTTTTTTTGTGTATTCTTGTCGGACGAGAATATAACTGGCGCTGCGAACAGGATACGCAACACGTTAATTCATCGCGAATCTAACGGTTTAGTTCAGTAATTTAGTTGCAACGATCCACCCTACCACCAGAGAAGACAACCAAGTGTAGAAGAAATCCAGAAGCAGATCCTCTTCACCTTGTAAGTCCTCTTTTACTATAATTTTATTTTTATTTTGATGAGCAATCACAATAATATACCAGCTAGTGCTATACAATCTGTAATTGAGTTCAAAAATATACAATCTGTAATTAAGTCCAATCGAGTAACAAAGATTAAGAAACGATCAAACGTTACCCGACAAACACCTTACGCGACAACACCTATAGAAGAAATTTTTTCCGAAGAAGAAGACGTATCAGTTCAAAACATGAACACCATCTCAGATACAGATCTTATTAATCTTTGCGGAACATTACCTAAGTTTTCTAACGGAAAAAATTTATCGACCTTTATCACCAGTGTAGAAACTCTATTTGGATTTCTAACGGGAAAGACCCTAACTGAAACACAGGCGTTCCTTTTGTCCGCAAATATTCTCTCAAAAATCGAAGGCGAACCACGCGATCATCTAACCTACGAAAATAAGTTTCTATGGACCAATGTAAAGCCTTGCCTTTTAAAGAAATATGGCGACACTCGCTCGGAATCGATCCTGGTTACACAGTTAACAAGTACTGTTCAGAAGACAAATGAAACGTATCAAGAGTATTTTCAACGAGTAAATACATCGCTGAATGATCTACTACAAAACGTAACCTTGCATTCTAGTACAGAAATGCAAACCTTCAAGATTCCGTATTTCCGTAATTTAGCATTGCAAACGTTTTGCACAGGTATCAACAACCCTTATTGTGAGCATTTATCCCATTTTAAATGTACCTCGCTTGATGAAGCACATCAGAAGTGCATAGAGTACGATAATTACCGACAGCAAGTCAACTACATGCGTTATCTAAAGAAACCTGTTGCTTCTCAACAAACAGAGAAACCAAAACCTTTTCAAGGAGATATAAATAGACCCCTTCAGCAAAGACAACGACCACTTCGATTTCCTGAATCAAACAATGATAATACATGGCGAAATCAAGCAAAAACTCAAAACAAACCACCTGTAAATAATGCTAATCAACCGACACCCATGTCTGGCGTTTCGACAATCCAACCAAAAAGCAATAAAAATTGGCCGATGTCCATGTCTACATACCATAAAGTACCACATATGCAGAACCATAATTTAGAATCTACAGATAACTATGCTGAAGATACTACCTACGAAGAAGATGAGGATTTTCCAGAATACGCCTCAGAAGAAGAACCACCCCCCGATTGGAATTAAATACACACAATCTTCTCCGACTTCCCTATTTTTATCTACCGAAAACCCGTTTAAAAATTTTGATTGATAGTGGAGGATCTAATACAGTCCTAACTCCAAAAGCCGCCGAATATTTCAATTCAAATGACGAATATGCGGAAAAATTTATACTAACCTCAATGAAGAAATCAAGTGTTTTCTATAGAAACACATTCCACCCAATATTTCAAGAAATAGGAATACCAGAAAGAATTAATGCCCGAATAGCAGATTGGCATGAAGATTTCGATATTCTATTTGGTGCCATTGATTTGTCAAAATTAGGAGCCGTAATTGACTTCAATAAGAATCGGCTACGAATAGATCGTTATAAAATTAATGTTCCATTCAAAACGCAATATCGGCCTTCCCAAATAAAGGTCAACGCACAAAATGGAGACGTACTCGTCCCAGAAATTCAAATTGACAACGAAATTGTACCCGCAGGAATTTATAAGGTTACCAACGGATACATCGAAACAAACGATATAACACCCGGTCAACTATTTGACGACATACCAATACGAGTTCAATCAATAAACCATTTTGAAGTTAACAGTAAAATTCCGTACAAGTTACAGGAAAATCTCAATGTAAAAACTCTAATTCGAACAGATCATTTAAACAAAGAGGAAGAAAATCATATCTTAAGATTATGCCAACAATTTCAAGACGTCTTTTTCTCAGATACGAGTGATTTAACTTTTACTTCATCAGTTAAACACGCTATAACAACCACAGATGAACTTCCTGTCCATACGAAATCTTATAGACACCCACAGTCTATGCAGTCAGAAATTGCCGCACAAATCAATAAACTACTAGAGAAAAAAATAATCCGGCCGTCAGAATCTCCTTACTCTGCTCCAGTGTGGATAGTGCCCAAGAAACTCGATGCTTCGGGAAAGCGAAAGTATCGAATGGTCATTGATTACCGCAAACTTAACGAAAAAACGATAGAGGATAAATACCCTTTACCCCGAATCGACGAGATATTAGATAATCTGGGCAGATCAGTTTATTTTACTACGTTGGATCTTGCTCAAGGCTTCCATCAAATTGAAATAGACGATACGTCTATCTCAAATACAGCCTTTACCGTACCTCATGGACATTATGAGTATACCCGGATGCCCTTCGGACTCAAGAACGCTCCAGCTACGTTCCAACGCATGATGGACACCGTTCTCCGAGATTACCTCTACAAGTTTTGTTTTGTCTATATGGATGATGTTATAATCTTTTCCCGATCACTTCAAGATCACTTAGTCCATATCAAAAAAATTTTCCAAAAATTCAGAGACACTAATCTCAAAATTCAGCTAGACAAGAGTGAGTTCCTGACAAAGGAAGTAGCTTTCCTTGGACATATAGTCACACCGAATGGAATTCAGCCAAACCCTACGAAAATAGAAGCAATTAAAAGATTAAAAATTCCGAAAACAATAAAGGAAATAAAAAGTTTCCTCGGATTGATAGGATTTTACAGACGCTTCATACCGAACTTCGCGAAAGTAACAACACCCTTCACTCGCTGCACACGAAAAGGAACAGTTATTGACCCAGAAAACAAGGAATACGTAGAATGTTTCAAACAATGTAAAGAACTTATTACCAACGCACCAATTCTACAATATCCGGACTTTTCAAAGAACTTTACTGTAACTA
>JARFXV010000951.1:655000-725000 GCA_031761425.1 Cosmopolites sordidus | reverse complement strand
AATAAAATCAATTTGTTTTATAAAAGGTTTTATATTCCGGAACAAAATCAACGAATTAACGATGGCTGTTTCTAGGCAGAAGCGAACGATAGGCCAATAGCATTTTGGACTTATATTTTTCTATGGCAACTGCACCATTGATCATCTCGCCCCCCATCACGTGATTATATTCATGAACTAAGGAAGGTTACTTAATAGTTATTCTTTGTTTTCACGCCTGGCTGTATCGCTTGCATGTTGTAGTTTTGTTGACAAGTTCATCGATTCTGTTGGTAGCTAGTGTAATTTGCTCGGGGCTCTTTTTTAAATCCTTCAAAGGGGCATTTTCTGTGCGATCAGCTCGAATTGTTCCTGTAATCGTTATATTGTGGGCTTTAAGTTGTTCAAGCAAGGGGGTCAAAACAATTAAAATAGTTATCCAAAACAATTAATTCCCCTCAGGAACAAAACCCAATGCCATTCTCTTTGTAACTCCTAATAATTTCTTCTCTAATAATTTTAATACTATTTCTGAACAAAAAAAAATTATTACAATGGTGAGGATTTAAACCGCAAACTGTTAAGTCAACACGCCATAAAAAGTTTAAATTGATGCCTTGGATGCGGTTGAGATGGCGCCACCGCTTGACACATTTCTCATCGTCCTTTGCAGGATTGGAATACCTTCTTATATATTATCTTATTGCAAATTAAACACAACCTGCTTTTGACAGCATGAAGAAAATATCTTTGTTGTCGATATTTTAACCGAAAAAATATATACTAACGCCACCTTTTATTCGTACACCTAATTAAATTAACTTGAAAACGCGTATGAATATTTAGACGGGTTAAGAAGTAAAATGTTTGATAATATCTGTATGTTCCGACCGTAATATTTTTTATATAAATTATATTATTTTATAATATACTAAACAATGAAATTAAATTCCTAATAAGAAAATATTCACTTAAATAAATTATCTGTGATACTGACATATTTTAACCACCTAGGTGATATTGATTGAGACGTCACTAATGATTAACCACCTTACCAACTGATAAATTAACCTTTTGCGTATACCGTTTTGTCATATACTGCAGTGGATTAATAACGTGCTTGCCTAACCCAATATCAACCTCAGCCATGACCTATTTAGAAGACTGCAATTATGTTGGATATTTAATGGCACGTCCCAAAAATAATTGATTACATTTTTAAATACGAAATTTTAATGTATATATTAAATAAATGCCCAACTAAAATTGTTTAACATTTATTATGAATATTTTAGTTTGCCATAGTACACTTGCATCAACTGCTTTGTATTATTTAAAATACATAAATGATGCTACGCAAATTTCTGAATTATAAAATATACTGAAATCTATAAAACCACAATCCTTTCGATACTGAACATGTATTTTTTTTGTGAAAAAGTTGACTCCGAGTATGGTATGTATATTAAATGCGGTAATATACTGAAATATAAATTGCAACACTCAGAAGGGGGCTGTACAATTTTTTTACACTACGATATAGATGCTATTGTATAAAGTTGATGGTTTCAAGATCTTTATTAATTCTAATATTATTGTATGTGAACTGGAACATTACTCAAGAAGTTTTGACATCAACTAGATGAGGAGTTGAAGTTCTTGATGCATGTGGTCTACGGTCAAAGATCAAGAGATCTGGTTAGTTATATCATCAGACGAACAAAGTCTCCTCAAATATTTAAAAAATATTCTGGACTTGAAGTAGCACTGTCATGTCACTACTAAATAGTAGAGGTCACCTATTTTGACAGGCAATGGTTCCCTAATGTATGTATTGAGCCATGTCACCGTTTGATTATTTTACGGTAATTATGCCCATCCAAATATGATCAGAATTTATCAATGAAGACAACTTGATATCATTTCAAGTTGCTCAAATTAAATAGCGAGCCTATATTCAGAAAACCTCTTTCTGGATATTGCAATTTCCATTCGTTTTCATTCAAATTTGACACATTTTACCAATTAGTAAATACATAAGTTTAGATCGAAATAAAATTTCCGATTTAAATTCAGATTCTTACAATTCCTATAATTTTCCTTGTACTTCTCCTATTTCTATATTTTCATAGTCTGCAATACTCGAACGTCAGTGTGTACGAAAAAAGGGCTTCTTGAAGCTAATTATATGCATATTATTTGTTAATTTGTTGTACTTCATAGATACATGACAGCAAAATAATAATAATAATATTCTTTATTTAGCACTTTTATTCGCACACATTTTAGGCTTCTACATACAATCTATAATTCATTTATATTTATACATGTCTATGCATAATACAAATATATTCAAATATGATAAGGCCGGATACCTTCTGAGAAGTGTTACACGTTGGTTACTCGCCAGTCGGTAGGTTTCCTGATAGACTTATAGGTAGGCACATAACCAAGGGTTTATAGCCCGAGGGAGGTGTTGGCCTGGGTTTGTCGGAAGCTGATGACCGTGGTTCAGAACCCACGTTAAGCTGTAGGTCCAGTCGCTAAATAGCCTAGTTGCTGATGCGCCTCTAACCCCTAACACTTTACCTTTTTACCAAATATGATCTGTTCTATAATAATAAAAATCCAATATATACACTCTAGTCTATACAAAATCGAACAAACCTACCTACTTTTTAACAACAAACTAACCCATTTTGCCAAATAATGTTTACGGATTCTATCTACAAATATTCCCTAACTCTCTAGACTTTTTAGCTCTGCTGGCAGACCATTGGACAGCCGAATACCACTCCCAAAAAGCGATTTCTGCATATAGGTACTACGTTCACAATTTATATGGACATCCTCCCCTGAACGATGGTTACATTGGTGTTTTTCGGATCGCGCTATTAAGTACCTTCCAAGATAAGCAGGCATTAAGTTATTTTTAATTTTAAAAATCATAACAATACTGGCCATCTCAATACTCTGCCACACAGAGCACCACCCCAAAGAACGCAACATCAAATCCACTGTTGTGTACCTATGACAATGCAAAATAATTCGCATTGCCTTATTTTGTAAAATTTACAATCTATTTATTTCATTTTTATTACAACCTAACAAAAAGCTACAATAACTAAAACGGGGATAAGTTATGGTATTATATATTAACAATTTTGACTAATTACTCAAGTTATGGGATATTCTGCGAAAGAACCCTACTTTCTAACCTATTTTTTTACTCATGTAATTTACATGAGCACATAACTTCAATTGAGAATCAAGAATTACACCTAGATATTAAATTTGGTCTACGATTTCAATGTTATTGTTCCCAATGTAAATATTATAATTTTTATCAATAAACGACTTGCAAATACCCCTCTTTTCCAGAATCATATATTTTGTTTTCTCAGAATATAATTTTAATTTATTCACACATAACCAATTATCTAATATGGAGAGTTCTAAATTAAGATCTTTCACCATTTGGTCATAATTCTGTCCCGTTATTGAAAGGAGCGTATCGTCTGCAAACAAATTTAAGTCTAATTTTTTAAAAATCCTATACAGATCAATGATGTATATAGGAAACAAAAAGGGACCTAATGCGCTCCCTTGTGGAATACCAATATCATTTTTCAGAATTTCTGATATAGCACCATTTACTTTTGTTCGATGAAACTCAAATAATGTTTAATCCATTTTATAACACAAGATTTCACTGGTTAACATTGTAGCTTCACAATCAAATCTTCTCTGTTTGTAGTCTCAAATGCACGTCTCAGTTACACAAATACACCAACCACAACATTATCGTCACCAATATCTTGACGCTATTTCGTACAAAGATGTTGCAGTGCAGACTCGCATGAATGTTTATCACGAAATCTCGACTGTCCCACATAAATGTAATTTTGCTTTTCAAAGTATCTGTGCAACTGTCTACACACCACTATTTCCAATATTTTGTCAACAATCGGCAATATATTGATTGGCCTAAAATCCTCTGTTAATACAGGGTTTTCAGTGTTTGGTATTGGAACAATGATGGTCACTTTCGCATTCCTTGGAACTCGACCACTGGATAACGACATATTTATTAAATAAATAACCCACCTGCTGAAATACACTTTTTAAAAATTTTATATTATATATATCATCAGATGTGGACTTATGTTTTAAATTCATTACAATATCTCTCAATTGAGATAATGTTAATAAATCAAATCGATCCAAACTTTCTTCACTTGAATGGATGTCAACGGTACTGTCAAATATTTGAATCTGATTTGGAATGGTTCGAGCTATCTCCCGAATACTTTCAGCATAAAAATTGTTAACATTCTCCTCTAACGTTCCAACACTCCTTCGGAAAACAATATCCTCAAACACGTCGGACTTTCTGCCACTCCCCAACAATTCCTTCAACATTTGCCACATTTTCTTGCTATTACCTCTATTACGATCAATATTCTGTTCATAAAATGCCATTTTTTCGTTTCTAATCACCATTACAACCTTATTGCGTTTCCTCTTATAATCATTCCAGCCAGTGTCGTTTTTGGTTAATTTGAACTTATTGTAGGCCATGTCCCTCTCCTTTTGGGCAAGCTTAATGGAATTTGTAATCCACGGTGTAGCGTCATTAACTGTCTCATGGTTGTTCTTCAGAAAATGTTCATAGAGGTGGTTCACATTTGTTGACGTGTAGTTCCAGTTTCTTCCAATTAATTCTATTCTAATTCGATCCTTATTTTCAGGGCTTATATTTCTTATCAGTTTATACTTACGTTGTTTCACATTTGTTTCGCATTTAAGGATAAATCCAATGACTTCATGATCAGAAAGTTGCGAAAAATTCCTACCAGCTCCGTTCAAAGTATAATCATTAATAAATACCAGATCAATGAGTGAACGAGTATCGAGCGATACACGCATATAGCTTTCTATCACTTGTCTAAATCCAGAATTATCACTTATTGCCTCTAATTTTCGTTTATTCGGACAATCACTTTTTCAACATATATTAAAATCTCCCGTGATTACGGATCTGTTTGAAGCTATAACCTGATCATGGACCACATCTTCCCAAAAACCTAAAAATTCATCAATACACAATTTGGTGACCGATATATACCTCCCAATAACGTCATTATTTAGAATTTTTATTTTCACAAATAGAGCCCAAAAGTTCTTTGAATTCTTCTCACATCTGACGAAATCCACAAGTACGCCATCCCTGATGTAGATTATGACACCTGCTTGTGACGACTATTTGAGTGGCACACAAAATGTCTATAACCCGGTACTGAAATTTCTCTATCCTATATGGCCTCCGTGATGTAGGATTAGTCAAACAACCAACCATAGGATTCCAGTCATAAAACAAATTCATCACTTTCGTCATTTTACTATTCAAACCAGCTACATTCAAGGATACACACAACTCTTTATTCACTCCCCTTAATTGCTATTCATATTTAATTTTTTGTTTGGCCTTTTCTATTTCTCTTTGATAACACCTGCATTTTTATTCAAAGACAGTATGATAACAATCAACATCAGTAATCTTCAGCACATCTCGTGCATATTTGCAGTTTGTGCAAGTTGTTATTTGAGAACTACACTCTCTAGATTAATGATTTTCACTGCAAATGGGGTATACGGGATTAGACTGACTGCAGTTACTGGCTTTGTGTCCATATCTCCAACATTTAAAACACCTGAATACACTTACAAATTCATAAATTGAAAAACTATACTATCCCATGGAAAGTCTTTTTAAATTAATCTAACTGTTAAAAGCAGGTGTAGACGTCTTCAATATAACATTATACTCGTTCTTCCCCCTTAGTATATACTTTTTCTTTATAGTAATATCTACTCCATCAACATGTCGTAATTTCTCTTTAATTTTACCAACAAAATAATCTGTATTCTGTAAACATTCATCTGGTACACCCACTATAATAATTTGAGAATATTTTATCTTTGGAATTTTGTGGTCTGCCAAGGCTGCCGCTGAAATTTTTTTAAGGATTCCTCGGTGTCGCATTCGATATGAATACTACCCTGAGCAGCCGATGTTATTTTATTCACATTTATATTTATATTTGTTGGATCGATACTTTTAATAATAGTTTTTTTTGTAATTGAGCTACTGTACGACACATTTTTAGGTTTTATGATCAATGGGGGATTTCTCGCCACATTTTTATTTTTTACTACTTTGCTCCATCTTTTGTTGCTCGAAATATCACCCATTTGGACGATTTTCAAACAATCTGTGTTTTTTTAAAGAATTTGTTCACTATTCTTTTGAATTGCGTGAGTTTTGACCCATTTTTTAAACACTCTACAGCAAGCGGTCATCGCACAAAAACCATACATTCTTGTTGTCAACAACTGACTTACACACAATATCTTTTATTTTGACACAAACTGAGCGGTAACGTCCTTCGCAATAATTGCACTGAACATATTTATTATTCACTATAAAGTTATCAGAACAGACCGAACACGTCCCATCGCTAGCCGTAGTCGTACACTACTGTCTAAATAGAGACGAAATATTTTAATGTTTATTACAAAATAGTCCCCGGCTAATCTCTTACTCAACAGTATCTACTCTCAGTATAACTCAAGTCCATCTTCTAATTGTTCCAACACTATGGTTTTTTTTATTAAATGACGTATATCTAAACATAAAGGTGTAAAAGAAAGTTGGGAAAAATATAATATTAAAGAAAGGACAAATGAAGCACATGAACAAGAACAAATTCTTTTTAGAGGAAAACCATATGGTTATGTGAAGAGCTAAAAAAAGCACGTAAAATATAAACTTGGACAAATGTCTGCCGCGACTACTTCCGACAAAGCGCATTTTGTCGATCTGCAACAGTTTTTCAAGCAATTGTGGTCCTATGTCCGCAATTTTCTGAGTTATGTTAGATTCCAAGGCGTCAATAGCTGCTGGCTTATCGGCATAGACCAAAGATTTAACATAACCCCAAAGAACATAATCTAAAGACGTTAAATTATATGAACTTAGTAGCCATTTAACGGGTCCGTTCCTCAAAAATAAATTAAATGTGGTTCCAAGAGCCGTCCTGTTGGAACCACATCTCCTGCAGATCAAATTTTCCACGTAGTCGATTAACAAAACCCAACTCCCTGCGAACGGCTACAAATTGATGAATTTAGATCTTCATCAATAATGCCAGCAACAGCAGCGATATTTTCTTCGGAACGCAGAACATTTTTGTTTTAATATCGATCGGATTTTGTTTATAATTCAGCGAATACATCGTTCGGTTAGGGGATTATATGCACCATAAATTTTACAAAGAGCTCTATAAGTTTGGCGCAGTGATTTTGATAATAAATTTCAACAATTTGTAAGCGTTGCTCTGATGTTAAATGTTGTTCTATGATGATTTGCCATTTGACTATATATGGTGATTGACTAATATGCTATATATCTATATAGTTTTTTGACTTCTTTTGACTGCGTCCAACGAGACAACAGTATTCAGGAGTTATACATCCCCGACCGTTGGGTTCCACAATCTCATATGGAACGCACAACAACCTGCGTCTCCGCTATAATAAACAATGGTTAATTGCTTGACCGGGAGGAAGCTCCACCCATCCCTTACATTGGAAGTCAAACAACTCAATATATATATATATATATATATATATATATATATATATATATATATATATATATATATATATATATATATATAGATATATATATATATATATATATATATATATATATATATATATAATATATATATATATATATATATGATAATATATATTTTCTTCTTTCTATATATAGGTTTTCTCGTAGTCGGTATGTTGTGCTATTTATCTATTTGGGGCCTAATTTTTCTTATGATTTTTCTTTCCTTCTTTTCAATGTCCTCGATGTCTATCTTTCAATTCAAAATGAGCGTTTCTGCCCCATATAGAAATTGGTTTAATAACTGTGTTGTAATGTATCAGTTTTGTGTTTTTAGATATGCATTTTTTGTTGTAAATATTTTGTGTAAGTCTCAATGTCGTTTCCATTTTTTGACATCTATCCTTATCGGCCGCTTATTCCAACCCATTTTCCATGATTATTTCACCCAAATATTTGAATTGAAAGACTCATCTGATGTTACCATATTTTGTTTTTAGAAATGATGTGCTAGGTCAAAATTGCACATGCTAAGTCAAAATTGCTAGATCTTCAGCAAAAGCCAGATGATCAATTTTGATGTAGGGTTGGTCAATATTCAGGGCCGACTTTTTTTCGCGCCACTCCTTATTACTTTTTCTAGAACACAGTTAAATAAGCGTGGCAAGAGTCCATCCCCTTGCCTAACTCCAGTTTTAATTTCGAAATTAATTCGGCTTTAAGATGTCACCCAGGAATTTAACATTTGATCTTGGGATAGTTAATGTTGCTTTAATAATTGCCAGCGTGTTCAGATCTAGTCCTTGTTCTTTCAAGATTTGAAATAAAGAATCGCGGTCAATAGAATCATATGCTTTTTTGAAATCCACAAATGTACAGACGAGATTTTTATTGTACAGCCTTTGATGTTTTAGGATCAACTTTAGATTCAGGATCTGTTCAGGGCAGGATCTGCCCTGTCGAAAACCTGCTTGATATTCACCAATTTTAGATTCTAGCTGTCCCTGTGCTCTGTCTAGTAGACATTGAGATAGAATCTTGTAACAAACTGGGAGAAGAGATATCCCTCTGTAGTTGTTTAAATCCGTTCTATCTCCTTTCTTGTGTAGTGGATAAAGTAGAGCATATATATATATATATATATATATATATATATATATATATATATATATATATATATATATATATATATATATATATATATCATATATATATATATATATATATATATATATATATATATATATATATATATATATATATATATATATATATATATATATATATATATATATATGATAATATATATTTTCTTCTTTCTATATATAGGTTTTCTCGTAGTCGGTATGTTGTGCTATTTATCTATTTGGGGCCTAATTTTTCTTATGAGGAAGCTCCACCCATCCCTTACATTGGATCCCAGTGGAAGTCAAACAACTCAATATATATATATATATATATATATATATATATATATATATATATATATATATATATATATATATATATATATATATATGATAATATATATTTTCTTCTTTCTATATATAGGTTTTCTCGTAGTCGGTATGTTGTGCTATTTATCTATTTGGGGCCTAATTTTTCTTATGATTTTTCTTTCCTTCTTTTCAATGTCCTCGATGTCTATCTTTCAATTTAAAATGAGCGTTTCTGCCCCATATAGAAATTGGTTTAATAACTGTGTTGTAATGTATCAGTTTTGTGTTTTTAGATATGCATTTTTTGTTGTAAATATTTTGTGTAAGTCTCAATGTCGTTTCCATTTTTTGACATCTATCCTTATCGGCCGCTTATTCCAACCCATTTTCCATGATTATTTCACCCAAATATTTGAATTGAAAGACTCATCTGATGTTACCATATTTTGTTTTTAGAAATGATGTGCTAGGTCAAAATTGCACATGCTAAGTCAAAATTGCTAGATCTTCAGCAAAAGCCAGATGATCAATTTTGATGTAGGGCTGGTCAATATTCAGGGCCGACTTTTTTTCACGCCACTCCTTATTACTTTTTCTAGAACACAGTTAAATAAGCGTGGCAAGAGTCCATCCCCTTGCCTAACTCCAGTTTTAATTTCGAAATTAATTCGGCTTTAAGATGTCACCCAGGAATTTAACTTTTGATCTTGGGATAGTTAATGTTGCTTTAATAATTGCCAGCGTGTTCAGATCTAGTCCTTGTTCTTTCAAGATTTGAAATAAAGAATCGCGGTCAATAGAATCATATGCTTTTTTGAAATCCACAAATGTACAGACGAGATTTTTATTGTACAGCCTTTGATGTTTTAGGATCAACTTTAGATTCAGGATCTGTTCAGGGCAGGATCTGCCCTGTCGAAAACCTGCTTGATATTCACCAATTTTTTGATTCTAGCTGTCCCTGTGCTCTGTCTAGTAGACATTGAGATAGAATCTTGTAACAAACTGGGAGAAAAGATATCCCTCTGTAGTTGTTTAAATCCATTCTATCTCCTTTCTTGTGTAGTGGATAAAGTAGAGCATATATATATATATATATATATATATATATATATATATATATATATATATATATATATATATATATATATATATATATAGATATATATATATATATATATATATATATATATATATATATATATATATATATATATATATATGATAATATATATTTTCTTCTTTCTATATATAGGTTTTCTCGTAGTCGGTATGTTGTGCTATTTATCTATTTGGGGCCTAATTTTTCTTATGAGGAAGCTCCACCCATCCCTTACATTGGATCCCAGTGGAAGTCAAACAACTCAATATATATATATATATATATATATATATATATATATATATATATATATATATATATATATATATATATATATATATATATGATAATATATATTTTCTTCTTTCTATATATAGGTTTTCCCGTAGTCGGTATGTTGTGCTATTTATCTATTTGGGGCCTAATTTTTCTTATGATTTTTCTTTCCTTCTTTTCAATGTCCTCGATGTCTATCTTTCAATTCAAAATGAGCGTTTCTGCCCCATATAGAAATTGGTTTAATAACTGTGTTGTAATGTATCAGTTTTGTGTTTTTAGATATGCATTTTTTGTTGTAAATATTTTGTGTAAGTCTCAATGTCGTTTCCATTTTTTGACATCTATCCTTATCGGCCGCTTATTCCAACCCATTTTCCATGATTATTTCACCCAAATATTTGAATTGAAAGACTCATCTGATGTTACCATATTTTGTTTTTAGAAATGATGTGCTAGGTCAAAATTGCACATGCTAAGTTAAAATTGCTAGATCTTCAGCAAAAGCCAGATGATCAATTTTGATGTAGGGCTGGTCAATATTCAGGGCTGACTTTTTTTCACGCCACTCCTTATTACTTTTTCTAGAACACAGTTAAATAAGCGTGGCAGGAGTCCATCCCCTTGCCTAACTCCAGTTTTAATTTCGAAGGGCTTTAAGATGTCACCCAGGAATTTAACTTTTGATCTTGGGATAGTTAATGTTGCTTTAATAATTGCCAGCGTGTTCAGATCTAGTCCTTGTTCTTTCAAGATTTGAAATAAAGAATCGCGGTCAATAGAATCATATGCTTTTTTGAAATCCACAAATGTACAGACGAGATTTTTATTGTACAGCCTTTGATGTCTTAGGATCAACATTAGATTCAGGATCTGTTCAGGGCAGGATCTGCCCTGTCGAAAACCTGCTTGATATTCACCAATTTTAGATTCTAGCTGTCCCTGTGCTCTGTCTAGTAGACATTGAGATAGAATCTTGTAACAAACTGGGAGAAGAGATATCCCTCTGTAGTTGTTTAAATCCGTTCTATCTCCTTTCTTGTGTAGTGGATAAAGTAGAGCATATATATATATATATATATATATATATATATATATATATATATATATATATATATATATATATATATATATATATATATCAATAAACTAAATATATATAAAATATAAAAAATCACCCTTTACATATAAAGGATAATTTATAAATGGTGAAATGACTTCTGTGATCTACAGAAGGAAATATGGAATATGATCAAAGGACAAAGAAGTGAAATCAGAGAACTAATTGAAGTAAAGCAAATAAACAAGCCCGTCTGCATTAAATATTTAAAATCATTATACAGAGAAAAAAAGGAAACTTATGAACCAATATCATAAATAACAATCAACGAAGAGGTAAAACAATGGAAACAAAACAAAGAGGTAAAACAATGGAAAAATTATAAAATTAAGTCAACAGAAAAGGATGGTACACAAAATGGAATACTATAATATGGAGGGCGGGACAACTAACGAAACTAATTAAGAAAGTTATAAAAGATCAAAAGATACCTCATTATTCCCTCAAGTTAATGTACGACAAAGGGGAAAAAGACGATCCGGTAAATTATCGTGGAATTAATCTACTTAACTCAAATCCTAAAATAGTACAACAAAAATAATAAAGAACAAAATCAACAACAATAAAACATTGGAGAAGGAGAAACTGCGTGCTAGTTTCAAATGTTGGAGATACTGTGCAGATGCCACCTTTGTTATGCCACATTTAAATAAAAATTCATTGAGAATAGCACACCTGCATACATGTGATCGTAGATTTACAAAGGGTATTCAAAAAGTCATATTAAAGAATGTTGTTCACTTGTTACACAAGAGAAATATTGTAATAGATTTAGCAAAACCAATAAAAGATATATATCAAAATAGCTCAAGATATATTAATGGCACAAAAACGGAGTGAAATCGTAAAAGAAACAGCAGAAAAGGTTGGACTCAAATTTCCTTTGAAAAGACACAATACATGACCTCCAACAGACTAAGAATGTAATTTCTAAAAACAAAATATGGTAACATCAGACAAGTATCAGTTTAGATATTTGTGTGAAATAATCATGGAAAACGGATTGGAAAAAACGGCCAATAGGGGTAGATATCAAAAAATGGAAACTGCATTGAAACTTACACAAAATATTTACAACAAAAAATGCATATCTAAAAACACAAAACTGAGACATTACAACACAGTTATTAGCCAGAGTGTCTATATGGAGCATAAACGCTCCTTTTGACACTGAAAAGAAAGAAAGAAAAATCTTAGGACCCAAACAAATAAATAGCCCAACATACGGACTTCGAAAAAACCAAGAAATCAAACAATAAACACATATACATAGCGATATAAGAAAAAAAGACTTAAGTTTTACGGACACATAATACGGACGAATCCGAATAGGCTAACTAAACAAATAGTTGAATTTTATGAAAATAGGAGTAGAGCTAAAATAGAAACAATTAAATTGATTGCTGTAATTAAAGAGGATCTAATATCAACAAATATTACACAAAGTGAAATTCAGGATAGAAACTGCTTCAGACACAAGGTTAACGTTTGGGAGGTTGGACAGAGAGAAAAATGACTGGAGCAACTTGGTCTGACGAAAGGAAAAAAGCTCATAGTGAGAGAATGAAATCAGTATGAATGCAAAGGCAGGCTAACAGCAAAGGCCTCTAACTGTATCTGGTGTGGCCCACTAGTGCCAATTCGTGAATAATAATAATAATAAAATACCACCGATGAAACAAGGATAAATGGCGCGATGCTAAATCCCACTGAAGTATATACTAGAATAAGACAAAGATAATATTTTACTTTTACTGAGAAAGCTTTTACTGTTTAACCCTATAGTGAATTTATTATTTACATTACTATTAATTATTTTCTTACTAATATTATAAATCTGAAAATATGTTTGTTTTGATCTTTGTTTTTCAATCACGCTCGAAGGGATGGAAGCATTCTAATGGGCATCTAAGGGCAGAGAAGTCGATCATATCGTGTAATAGAACATAGGATCACTCACTTTTCGTGAATTCTCCGAAACTATAAGACCTACAAAATTAAAATTTGGCAGGAATGTTTTTCATGCGTTGTAGATGTTCCCCAATGGGAGGGTTCATAAATATATTCTCTTAAGGGGTGTTGCGGGGGCGTAAAAGACAAATATACTCCCGTTTTTGAACTTTAGGTCCTATAGACTTGAAATTTGGCAGGAATGTTCTATATGCGTCGTACATGTTTGCTAATGAGGAGGGTTCTTAAAAAAACTCCTAAGGGAGTTTGCTGAGGCGTAAAAGATAAATATACTCCCGTTTTTTAACTTTATGTCCTATAGACTTGAAATTTGGCAGTTATGTTCTTCATGCATCGTATATAGTAGTCGCAGAGGAGGCTTCATAAAAATCAACTACCACTGGTGCTGCGAAAGGAGATTAAAGGATGATTCTCGCATCCTAATAATTCCAAATAATCTACCATTTCAGTTCAAACGGTTAGTTTCCTCTGAAGTAAGTGTTTTCAATGACAATCAATAAATGACTGAAAGTAGGACAAAAACTGTAAGTAGCCGGTATACATTTGGGCACGCTATGTATCTCACTTGGTCGACATGGTACTTAGGTTGCTCTAGAGTGTCAAGTCCTAAAAATTTACATGTGTTGTGTTTGCTGAAAATAATAAATCATATAATATTGTATATAAAAAAGTATTGTAATAAATGACATTTTTTACAAATTTTACTGATTCTTTCATATTTAGTTTATTTGTATCAGGTTGTACCATAAAAAAAATACTTTGAAATTTGGTTTGGATAAATGCAAATCCCTCGCAATGATGTCTTCATGAAAATTATAAAAAAAATATCAAATAGTAAAAGCAATGGAATTTCGATAGTAGTTTTTAATTTTAGTCATAAAAAATTTATGTCCACAATTTCATGTGTTTCATGGTTCCACAATTTCATGTGAAATTCACAACAACCTGCGTCTCCGCCTAAATGAGCATTTTATTGATTGTTTCACCGGGAACGGGCCAGACCTCGGGTCTTGGTCAACACTGTGGCCTGATTGGACGCAGTTCAAAGAATTCTAACACTGCATATATATGTCATCCGACGCCAGGTCGGCGAAAGAATGTGTTGTTGACTGTGGATAGGGACTCCCTCTTCTTGACGAGAAGCCATATTCGACCTGTCTTATAGCGCCCCCCCCATACCATATTTTTTAAAGTTATAGCTCTATGCCATCCTAGTGCAAAAAATTAAACTTTGTCTGTTAGCCCAAAATCGCCTGACACTTATGTGTCCATCATGTGTTATCAATAAAATGTATGCCCAACTTCCATTCGCTTCTAGCTGGACATCATTCTTCGAGACGCGTCTTGTGATATTGTCTTATAGAAAGCGTCTAATAAGGACGCTAAGTATGCACCCCCTGGCAAGCAAATATCGGTTTATGGTTATCCAAGAGACGATAGATATGTGTTCGATGGTGGAGTGATCAGTCCGGTATATTTTAAATAAAATATTGTTTTTTTCATCGGAAATCATTTGATATTTCAAAGTAGTGTCCTTTTAACTCGACAGACTTCACGCAAGAATTTTTCAGCTGAACTGAAACCGTTTGTTTTACCTGGAACACGGGAAAAATATATATTTTTAGTAAGAATTACTAAAAATATCTATTTTTTTAACTAGTCTACGGTGCACTTTTTCATGCACCTGATACCTGAATGTTGCCTGAAATGGGTCATGAACGGTTTCAGATAGTAGTACTGGTACGAACTACCGGATGGCCTGAGCTGCATTTCAATGTTGCTTACATCCGACTTGGCAGATATACCGGGTTTCTCACCGGTAGACGTTCATTAGAAGTTTTCGTGGTTAGAAAAAACTTCGAACTCTGAATTTTTGGACTTCATGGTTATTTAAGATCCTCTTTCATTTTAAAGTATTTTCAAGGTCATACCAATTCCGGTTATCCCGGAAGTCGCCAGTAACTTCTTTATTTTAAATGAAATACCCGGTATATTATTTCATTTTTGGATTTCTGAAAAAAAATCATTATGAGTTTCATCAGGTTTTCCTATACCTATTTTGAACTGTTTCTGGTAAGATGTAACCTTATTTTCAACAGTGCGCCTTTTACGCATTTTCGACTGGTGCTAAGCGCTTCTGAGGTAGCCGAAATCACAAGAATGATACTTTCGAAATCCACATTGACAATGAATGTATCGTATACAGGGTGTCCAAAATTTGATGACCAGTTACATAGTTTTCAAAGTTGAAAAAGTTCATTTTTTCAAAAGTGACACTCTGTATATTATTGGATGGTCAGATCCAGAATTTGATTCTGCATAGATTCGCTATAACGTTTCCTATATCTATTTCCAACGGTTTTCTTGATAATCCATATTTTCTCTTTTAATGTGATTTTTGGCCGAAACCGATACATCGTCATCGTTTGTTTTTCGAAACAAAATAAACAATTAATAATTAATTAGAATAATTTTAATTAGAACATGAAAACAAAAAAGGAACATAACAAAATTTAGAATGAAATAACAAATGAAAAATATAAAAAATTGGAAGATTTGGATTCCTCTCTAGTTTATACAGGCCTAGAGTACACTAGTTCTTTTATTTGGCCCTAGAGGTGAAAATGCAAGGACATCAAATCGGGTGAGCTGAGTGGCCCTGTTCCCTGTGGGTGAACGCATTGATCCTCGAACATCAAGGTCAACTGCTGGTGTACAGCTATAGTGAAATGTGTTGAAGCACCATCGAGCTGATACCAACTGTTTGCTCTGTCACTTGGATGTAGAACATTTAAGAAATCACTAACAAACCCTCTGAGTATCTTCAGATATCTAGCTTTATTCAAATTTTTATCGTACACTTAATATGCCAGTCTATTGTCCATAATTAAACAAAAAAGGTTAAAACTAAAGTGGTCCTAGTGATTATGTTCCATTATGACATGTGGATTGTCGTGTGCCTAGTCGTGATTATTTCGGCGATTTACAATTTCTTGCCTGCTGAATTTTGATTCATCAGTTCCCATAATCTTATGAAGAAATTTCGAATCTTCTGTCAGTTTTGTGCACATAAACTCGTAAAAGTCGACTCGTCTTGCCTCATCACCAAGACGTGATCCGTGCATAACTATCTCAGAAAAGGGATGCATTTTATATTTTCATAATATTCTGTGGATTAGGTTAGGTTAGGTTAGGTTAGTTAGGTTAGGTTAGGTTAGATGCTCTTGAAATGCCCAAATCCAGCGCTATTGCTGCTGTTGAACTCCGTAGATAAGCTTGAAAATCAGCCAACACATTTACCTCGTTATCTTTATTATCTATTACGGGCTTTAGGTAATTTCGTGTTGCTATTACACTCTCAGTTGCTAAAAACCAAGCTCCGATTCTTGAGAATTTTCCGGTAGTCATTGTTAGTAGGTCCGGATATCGTTCGTTAAATAATCTGCATGTTAAAATAAATTTAACAAATCAGTATTGGAATATTCTTCATTATTCTCGATTATAAACTGTACTTGAAAAAATTTACAAAATCACTAAAACTATTAGAAGATTGCTCACGAATTTGTGAGCTGATACTGCTTTGACATAATATCAACATTGTTTCAATTCCTGCCAAAATCAAGGCTTACTAGATAGGACTTTTGGAATTTCATCGGCTTTTGATAAAAAATACATATGGATTAACAATAAAAACGTTAGAAATAGATATAGGGAAAGTTCTAGTGAATCGGTGTAGAATCAAATTCTGCATCTGATTATCCAATAATATACAGAGACATTTGAAAGAACGAACTGTTTTAACTTTGAAAATAATATAATTGGTCATCAAATTTTGGACACCCTGTATGCTATAAATGAATTATCAATGTGGATTTCAAAAGTATCATTCTTGTGCTTTCGTCTACCCCAGAAGCGCTTAGCACCAGTCGAAAATGGGTAAAAGACGCAGTGTTGAAAATAAGGTTACATCTTTTTAAATGTTCAAAAGAATCAAAATATTTTAGAAACAGTTCAAAGTAGGTATAGGCAAACCTGAAGCAACTCATCATGAAATTTGCTATTTTCTCAGGAATCCAAAAATGAAATAATATCCCGGCTGTTCTATTTAAAATAAGGATATTACTGCCGACTTCCGGAATAACCGGAAGTGCTATGACCTTGAAAATACTTTAAAATGAAAGAGAATTGAAATAACCATGAAGTTTAAAAATTCAGATTTCTAAGATTTTTCTAACCATGAAAACTTCTAATGAACGACTACCGTGAGAAACTCGGTATACGAGGGTAGTCTGAAAACTTTTCAGCCTCAATATGAAGGTGGCATTACTCGCCAAGAATATTCTGGTAATATAATTGCGCATGTGTTGAAAGGTAATGTCGATCGATGTTAGTGCCTAGTGCCTATAGTTATATCAAGGTAATCCACTAGAATTATCTAGTTCTAATAAGAACTCATTAAGATAATAGGGAAAGTATATTTAACTAGTAATTAAGAACTTATTACAATGTATAATTAGGACAACATTCTTTTAGATAAGGAATAGTATAAATAACCAAATATTATTGTCAAGATCAGCATTCGTTTTCAAGACGTCTAAGTAGACGTAGTAGCGATTTGTTCAAACTGTATTTATAGGTGATTAAACTCTGTAAATTCCTATTTTCAATTAAATAAATAGTTTTTAAAAAGAGTTTTTCACTGCTATAAAACATAAATGGCGCAGTCGGTAGGATCAATTAAGTGTTGATCCAGGTCTAGTATTCAAGAAAAGTGTCCAAAAGAGAAGCAACCAGTGTTGGTATTCAAATATTTGAGCCAGTCCAGAGTGCCCAATCAAAAGACGCAACAACTTGAAGAAAAAAACCTAAAAGAACCCCAGCTATCGTATACTGCAACGACAGCAATCCTTGGTCTCCAGAGTGCAACAGTCAGTGCCAACAAATCCAGCCTAGGAGTATCCAGCTGTTATAAATTGGAAACAAACTACTGTTCCATTTTTCACCTGAATCCACTGGAAGACGAGTAAACGAAAGCAAGGAAATTGGACCTTGTAATACCATGTGGTAAGCAACTGTCCATTGTTCAACTAAATTGCATTGTTTGCATATTTAAGAGATATTTAGGTTACCAACCCTAGTGTATAAGAAGTAACATTAACAAACACCAATTTATCATTTATCATTTTTGTAAAAGGTATCCTCTTTTCGTAATATTATTCAACAAAAATTCAAAATGAGTGAAAATCTAAGATCTACCGTTTCACTTCTCTATACATTCAACGGTAATTCGAATCAATTAGAAGCTTTTATCAAACAAATAGATAAATTTTACAATACATTTTCAATCGGGGAACAAGCTCAAAAGGATTACGTCTTGTTAGCCATTCAATCCAAATTAATAGACTCAGCTAGAGAATTCATCTCAAGCAGACCTGATTTAGATACTTGGTTTAAAATAAAAGCAGCTTTGAGACAAAAATATGGCGATCATCACTCCATCTCGAATCTTATACATGAATTACACAGTATAACGAGAAATCACAAGGAAAGAATTATCGATTTCTTAGAAAGACAAAAGGAGGTACTTCAGAGACTCCATGTAAAATATCAGGCAGACCCCAATATGAACAACAGTATGGTTGATCATCTGATGCAAGCCCATCAGTACAATGCTGTTTGTATACTTCAGGCAGAAGCCTCTACAGAACTTCGTACTACGCTGATGGTACATAAACCCATCAATTTAGATAAAGCTACTGTACATGTATACGACTATCAAGCATACGAAGATCAATATAAAAATAGAGCCGTCTCTAGAAACCAAAACGTCCAGAATAAACCTCAATTCGCAAGAAAAGAAAATCATGATTCTAATAATTTCCCAATGCCCACTTGGACTCCACAGTATAAGCCGCAATTCCCTTCCCAACCTATAAACATCCAGCCTAGACCAATGCCACCCAGACATTTTCCGTCTAGTGCCAATACATTTGGTAAACAAAATTTCCAACAAAATGCTTTTGGAAAACATCCTAACCAAACGTTTGATAAACCAACACCAATGTCAGGAGTATCTATTCAGAAAAAACCAGTTCAACAACCCAAATACAACTTTGGAATGCCTAGACATCCCAATTATGACCCTAAGTTCGACTTTAAAAATCATCTAGGCACCAATCCTAGATATACTATAGAAGAAATTAATCATATATACAACTTGAACCTTGACGAACCCTCAACGTCAACTCATAATTCCGAACAGGAAGAATGCGATGGTGAAAGCTCGTTTCAAGAATTCGATACACAATCAGAGGTATCCGAAGAAAATTTTCAGGAACTTTATATCCCAACAGATCAGCCTTGACTCTAAATTCTTATCAAATTAACCAACTGCCATATATAGAACTCAATTACCCTCATGTCAAATTATTAATAGACACTGGCAGTCACGCTTCCCTTATACGACCCTACATTGCAGAAAACTATTTCCCAGATTTGATCCAAAACTCTACAAACAAACTAACCACCTGTATGGGTACAAGAAAGACCCAAGGTAGAATTTCATTTCCAATCCTTCAAGAATTCGGTATTAACAAAAACATAAACATGATCCTTTACAACTTTCATGACTATTTCGATGGAATCATAGGAATAGAAGCTCTCCAAAAATGCAAATTGAATATCGACTTGACTAATAAAATATTGTATAATGAATTAGTCCAGATTCCTTTAAGATTCAGACAAGATTTTACGACTCAAACCATCGAAATTTCACCTAATTCAATAGAAATCCACAAATTTATTACAAATCACCCCGAAAAAACGGAATTAATAATTGACGAACAACATAAAGAAAACTATTACATCCCGTATACACTAACAACAGTAAAAGACCAATCTGTCCCAATCGAAGTCCATAACCTGACGACGAAAACTCTCCTACTTACCCATCACATTAATGATTTACAAGATTCCGAAATATTTTCCATAAACCATTTTCAATTATTTAATCAGGAACAAATATTAGAGAAAAACCAACTTCAGGAATTCGACCAAGATCCCCTACCCCTATTAAGGATCAATCATTTAAATTCAGAGGAACTCAGTGCTCTAAAAAAGGTTATCTTAGAGTTTCCCAACATCTTTCACAAGCCTGATGACAAATTAACCTTCACAAACCAGGTCAAACACGAAATAAAAACCACAGACGAAACTCCCGTATACACCAAAACTTACAGATATCCTTATGTCCATAAGGAAGAAGTCCAAAAACAAGTCAAAAAAATTATTAGAGGATGACATAATCAGACCATCAAATTCCCCTTGGAGTTCACCAGTATGGATAGTACCAAAAAAGGCAGATGCTTCAGGAGAACAAAAATGGCGAATGGTCATAGATTATAGAAAGATCAATGAAAAAACTATTGATGATAGATATCCCTTGCCGAATATTACAGACATATTAGATAAACTTGGCAGAAGCAATTACTTTACGACATTAGATCTAGCTTCAGGTTTCCATCAAATCGAAATGCACCCAGATTCAATACCAAAAACTGCCTTCAACGTAGAAAATGGCCATTACGAATATACAAGAATGCCATTTGGTCTTAAAAACGCACCATCAACGTTCCAAAGAGTAATGGATAACGTATTATCAGATATACAAAATAAGATATGTCTTGTTTACATGGATGACATAATAATATTCTCAGCAAGTTTAGAAGAACACATAAAAAACTTGAGATTGGTATTCAAACGATTAGACCAGCATAATTTAAAGATACAGCTGGATAAATCCGAATTTCTGCAGAAAAACGTAGAATTTCTTGGACACGTAATAACACCAGAAGGAGTAAAGCCAAACCCAAAAAAATTAGAAGCAATAAAAAACATTCCGCTACCAAGGAACCCTAAAGAAATTAAATCATTTCTAGGTTTAATAGGCTATTACCGGAAATTTATAAGGAACTTCGCTAAGATAACGAAACCAATGACAAAATGCCTAAAGAAAGACCATAAGGTTATACACGATAAGGAATTTATTGACTCCTTCCAACAATGTAAACAACTGATAATGAACGAACCAATATTAAACCATCCTGATTTTACTAAAACCTTTTTGCTCACAACAGATGCATCAAATTACGCTATAGGAGCAGTGTTGTCTCAAGGCACCATTGGGGAAGATAAGCCAATTGCTTATGCGTCAAGAACCCTTAACCCTGCTGAGTGTAACTACTCAACTATAGAAAAAGAACTACTTGCCATAGTTTGGGCTACCAAACATTTTAGACCATATCTATTCGGAAGACAGTTTCAAATCCTTTCAGATCATAAACCATTACAATGGCTTTTCTCAATCAAAGAACCTAACTCAAAATTAGTTAGATGGAGATTGAAACTTAGCGAATACGATTATGAGATTAAATATAAAAAAGGCAAACAAAACACAAACGCAGATGCTTTATCTAGACCCTATTTACAAATTAACGCAATCGACCAACAAACCGATAAATCATCAAATTCATGGATATCAAAATTCGAAAATTTCCTAGGCGAAGAAAGAAAAAAGGAAATCACATTACCAACCGTACCGATAAATCTATCCACTTTTAAAGACCCCAACTCTGTAGCGACTAAATCAAGCTTAGAACTGACCCAGAAGTCAACCCCTAAAGTTAATATTATTTCAGAATTAATTATTCCCCCCAAAAGTATTAAAAGCAACGAAACAATTCATACCTCGCAAGAAGATCCAATATTAGGTGCAACTTATACAAAGAAACATGTCAATCTCTTCACGAATCAAATTCTAGTAAAATATTCTCCAAACAATACATTCCAGAAGAAGGTCATAACCTTATTTAAATCAAAAAAAAGATATATTTTATCAATTCCCAATAATCCAGAAGTCAATGACCTAGTCAAGTTATTTAAAGAAAACATTCCCCCAGACACATACTGTCTATATTTCCATCATAACCCCTTAGAATCTATTGTACTAAATATGTTTAGGGAACATTTTGATTCTAGAGCATATACACTATTTATGTCAAGAAGTTTAGTAGAAGATATTCAGGAAGAAGAGATAAGACAAGAAAAAATCAAATTAATACACGAAACAAAAACAAGTCATAGAGGTATCACAGAGAACGTAGCCGCCATAAAGAAAAAATTTTATTGGCCTAACATAGAAAAAGATATTCAAAATTACATAAATACATGCGAAATATGCCAACAAACTAAATATGAAAGACACCCATATAAAGTAATATTTAAACCTACCCCGATTGGTAGTAAACCCTTTGAACATCTTTATATAGACACTTATCAAGTTAATTCTAACATGTATTTAACAATAATTGATAGTTTTTCCAAATTCGCACAAGCTCTACCGATAACTTCAAAAAATGGAATTGAAATAATTGACCAACTTATCCAATTCTTCTCAAACCACGGAATTGCTAGAAGAATAACTTCCGACAACGGATCAGAATTTAAAAATTCAAATATGCAAGATCTATGTAAACTCTACCAGATCGAATACCATTATACCACTCCGAATGCCCCTAATTCCACTAGTCCAATCGAGAGACTTCATTCCACCCTGAGGGAGGCACTTACTTCTCTTAAATTAAAAGATAATTCAAAAACCATTAGTCAACTTATGAAAATTGCAATTCTAAATTATAACAATTCGATCCATAGTTCCACGAATCTAACACCATTTCAAATTTTAAAAGGAGATACCAACTATTCACTGAAAATCGAGCAAAACAACCAAGACATAATAAATGACTACATTGTTAATCTTAAAGAAGCACATAAAAACCTAAACAACGAGCTCCTATTAGACCAAATTCAGAAAAAACAAAAGTCATTAGATAAAAGGAATAAAGACAGAGAGAATGAGCCAGATCTCGAACGACCAGTATTTGTCAAATTACCTAAGAACTCTAGGAAATCACGAGACAAAACTAATCCTAGATATAAAAAATCTAATGAACTAAGGCTAAATCAAACTTTGATCAAACGAAAACGTATTGTTACAGGTACCCCATAAGCCTGGCAATCCTGGTCACAGTAACAGAAGCGTATCAGATACAAACCCTTCAAAACCCTATATTACCAGTATCTCTCGGAAATGGATACATAACCACTAGCTATAACACAGCATTTTATCATATTAACACTACACTAATCGAATTATCACTCAAAGACATAGAAATGAACTTAAGAATACTTAGAAACAAGATACCCCAAGAAGACCAAACCTCAATATTACTAATTAGTAACATTAACATGACTATTCAACAAATTACCATATTGAAACAAAAGAACAAAATGACCCCGTCTCATAATAGAAAGAAACGCGGACTTATTAATTTAGTTGGCACAGCGCAAAAATGGTTATTTGGGACCTTAGACGCTGAAGATGGAGAAAGATATGATCATTATGTCAAGACTATCTCTGAAAATCAAGAAATAGTAAACAGCAACATAAATAAACAAACACAAATACTTAAACAAGTAACTAAATCAATTCACGAAACACTTTCTAACATCTCTAAAAAACAAGTCGAAATACTTGAACATCTCCAACTTCTAAATAATAAAGCAAACTCATTACAAAACACCATAATACAACAAATCATCCTAAACACTCTAAAAATGAACCTAGAAAGGATTAAAGACTTAATTGACCACATAAACATAGCAGTCAATTTTGCTCAACTTAATATCATGCATTACACTATTATATCTAATAAACAATTGGAATATATTCTGAAAAATATTCCACAAGAGAACAGGATACCTTATGATAACATTATCACTCTATATGAAACTATGCATGTAGATGTAAAAACTCATAAAGATTTACTAATCTTTATAATTAGAACTCCTTTAGTTGAGGCTATTAACTTAAATTTGTATAAACTATATCCTATTCCAATTAACAACTTAACAATAAGTCTACAGAATCCTTATTTACTTATGAACGAGCAAACATTTTTTAACCTTAAAGATGTATGCAATAAAATCAATGAATTTTATATCTGTAAACAATCAGAGACAACTAAAATTGAACCTTGTGTCTATGATATGTTAAACGGTAACCATACTAGTTGTCCGTTCTATCAAATTCAATACGAGTTTATTTCGATAAAAGAAATCCAATTAAACAATTTATTGGTTATACCCAAAACAAAAATTCCCGCACATTTTACATGTAACAAGCAAAAACAAATAGAAATAATAAGTAAACCTTCTCTAATAATATTAGAAAATTGTAAACTTAAGATCATGAACCAAACGTATGAAAATGAGACTATGGAAAAATTATATTATCACATAAGCTTACCGGAAATTGAAATATCTAACATTTCGAATATAGAAAGAATTAAAATAAAACAAATAGAATTCGATAATATTAACGAAGCTATTTTAGAATTACAACAAACAAAGATCAAATCTTTAAAAACATTAGACGTAAAACATTATCATACGAAATATTATATTATAGGAGGATTAGTAATAAGTACATTTATATTAGTTTTTATTATTGTAAAACGTAAACAAAAAGTTAAACCAAATGTAAATATTGAACTATCAGAAGCTCAGGCGCTTTCAGCCCCATTTACTTCTTCTTAAGGAGGGAGGAGTTATATCAAGGTAATCCACTAGAATTATCTAGTTCTAATAAGAACTCATTAAGATAATAGGGAAAGTATATTTAACTAGTAATTAAGAACTTATTACAATGTATAATTAGGACAACATTCTTTTAGATAAGGAATAGTATAAATAACCAAATATTATTGTCAAGATCAGCATTCGTTTTCAAGACGTCTAAGTAGACGTAGTAGCGATTTGTTCAAACTGTATTTATAGGTGATTAAACTCTGTAAATTCCTATTTTCAATTAAATAAATAGTTTTTAAAAAGAGTTTTTCACTGCTATAAAACATAAATCTATGCAAATTAAAGCCGAGTTAGATGTTGTTTACAAGGACTCTGCACCATCATTTGCAACAGTGAAATTTTGGGCAGCTGAATATAAACGTGTTATGCTAACTAGGTTGACTATGAACGTTCGGAACTGCCAAAAACTGCAACCACTACTGATAACATCGAAGAAAGCAAATACAACATAAATAATACAAAATAAATAATACAACATAAATAATACAACATATTATTATATTATTTATTTATATTGTATGTTTATACATGTATGAGCCACCCCGAACTTTTATCGCCAACCAAGCTGGTACGACCACGTTTAAATTTATCTGCCGAAAATTTCATGGTTTCAAATGCAATAATTTAATGATGGCTCATTATTCGATATTTTCCATTTTTACAGAAACACTAACATCGACTGACATAGATGATTGTTTTGACGAGTAAGCCATGTTGATGTTGAGGCTGGAAACTTTTTGGACAACCCTCGTATGGTCAACATCATTGTTTGGTAAAGATCGTTCAGTTGCTTTTAAGTCAAGGGCGGTTATAGCTGTTGACGTTTGATGGTGAGAAGGATTGAGCAATTTTTATATGGACCTCGGGAAAAATTTTACATGTTTTTTGTATTGTCATTTGCAAAAAGTTCTCTGTTTGGGCAATGATATTTTTTATGATATTAGTTTCTTTCTAGCTAGCTATTTCGTTATATTTGGAAAGAGAAACAAGTCAGGGGGAACCAAGTCTAGAAAATACTGTAGATAGGGCATCATCAAGCGCAATTTAACTAATTTTACTATTAAAGTAGCGGATATACGGGCGGGTACACTTTCGTAGTGAAACAGCACTTTTTCTTTCTCAAATGAGAGCGTCTTCTTCTTAACCCTTCGTGAAATTTGACTTCGTGATATTCCCTTTTCTAAATAATCTATAAAGATAATGCCTTGCGATTTCGAGTAAACAATGGCCATGACCTCTCGGACAGATTGAAGCGTAAACGCCTTTCTCTAAGCACGTTTGTCAGGTGAAAACTACCGGTTTCACTGTTTTTTCTTTTCTGTTGTATTGCGATGAATCCAAGTTTCACCAACAGTCACGAATCGCTGCAAAACTCTTTATGATTGCGCTTATGCTTGTCTAAAGCCCACTGTGAACTGATTACTCGTTTCAGTTTTTGTCCGAAGTGAGTAAGTGGGCGTCTGCTTGGTATGGGATATTTCGTATGTGTTCGTCCGAAATGTCTGTCGTCTAAGTAAATATTTCAGAGATTGCGGTACTTTGTGATCGGCAACACGATCCTATGAATGTTGTTAACTATATGATCACAATGGAGCGTCTTAAGCGTGGGACGTCACTCGTGATAGTTTAACCACATCGAAGCTCAATAAACCATTAATGAACTATGAAATAGAGCTGATTCCCTATTGCGATTTTTTTTTACTTTTCTTCAGTTTATATGATAGTTTTTCAACGCAAAAAGTAGTGTTTAATTAACACACGAAATTCTCTTTTTTCATAATAGTAAAAATTTCGAACTTATCGGTTTTCAACGGTCATTAAAATACCAAATTTCCTATCGATTATAAATTCTTGGAGTGTTACTAGAAAAAAAACTACATCTATCGAAAATCTATCTTTTCAATCTATCCTCGCATATGATGATATTTACATTGAAAATATTGTAACAGGTGGAGGGAAAAGAAAATTACATAACAAACACAATAAATTTGTCCAGTCTTAATACATTTGAAATAAATTATAAGGAAATATAGCTGATTAAACTGAAAGTTGTCTAATTAGTTATTTCGTGTCATGCCCGTCTTTTCTCTTTTATATTTACCTATAAAATTTAAAACTGAAAAAACGACCCAGCTTATATAAATCGCACAAATTTTAGCATAATGTCGACGATAAAACAACTTTTAAAATAATCCTTTGAAAGTGCTCCCACAATATTGAAACGGTTCATGTTTTTGATTTAATTTAATAGACGTTTCGGAAAAAGGTTTTAATACGAAAACCGTTTTGAGCCGTTGAGAAATATTTAATATTAATGCTGTGGCATGTCGGAATGTTTGTCGCTCTGAGTATTATGTAAAATGAAACTTGGGAGGATAAATTAGACGTTTTTAAAAACGTATTTGAACGATTCTGTCTTCAAATAAAATATGATTGCCGTTTGTTTACAATCTTCCTATATAAATACGTTCAAAAATTTTCTTTTATGAGGTAATATAATATTTAAAAGTAATATATAATTTTTAAAAAAATATTTAAAAGTAATATTTAAAAGTAATAATAATACTTAAAAATAGATTCTTAAATGGATTAAAATAGAATGAACATTATGGAACTGTTTATTAAGATTATATTATCTTAGAGAATAATTATATTCGGATCTTGGTGTGAAACACTAAACTCGATGAGATTTAATACTAAATTCAAAATAACTTTTTTTAAATATGTCGTCGCGCATTTAAATGTTTAAACTAAATTATGTTTTATTTATTCGAAAACTTTTTTTTTTTTTTTTATTTATAAAACATCCCTGAGGAAGTTTTCCAAAATTACAATCTGACCAAAGTTGATCAATGAGTAATGTTGTACAAACCTAAGTTACTACAAAAGAAAAGATGATTTTAAGAACTTACTCACTAGTATCCCTTAAATTAAATCCAATAACTTAATTACACCAATATTAACGTATACACCAGCACTATGCTCTGCTTTTTCACTAACACAAACGTTCAAACCAACTCAAAGGGTTTGGTCCTCTTAAGTCTTCTGATTTGACTTGCATTATCAAGGAGCTGGATGGCCTCGACATTGACGTGCTGAAGAAGTCGCTGCTCGTGACTCTGGGCAAATCTGCTAATGGTCTGGGTAACGGTGTCCATTTCCAAGTCTCTATGGAGGTCACTGTTTCTGAAATACCAAGGGGCATTTGCAATGTTCCTTAGTACTTTTTTTTGGAATCGCTGGATTATTTCCAAGTTGTTTTTTTTGGCACAACCCCACAGCTGGATGCCATATGTCCATACGGGCTTTAGAATTTGTTTGTACAAGAGTACTTTGTTGTAGACTGATAGAGGGGAATTTCGTCCAAGCAGCCAATACATTTTTCTAAATTTGATATCAAGTTCTTCTTTTTTCTTTTTGACATGAGCCCTCCAGCGTAGCTTGGCATCTAATGTTATACCCAAATATTTTGCTGTATTAGCATATGGTACTTATTATTTATACTAACGGGGATATATTGATTTCTTTTGTTCGTGAAATTAATATGGGCGGATTTAGACTCATTTAATTTGATTCGCCATTGCTTAGTCCAGTTGTTAATTTTATTAACTGAGGTTTGCAGGTTTATTGCCGCTTCTTCGTGGTCTACGCCTACAGCCATAATAGCAGTATCGTCAGCAAATGTTGCTATCGTGTCTGGGTCTAATTCAGGAATATCACTGGTATATAATAGGTAAAGGACTGGTCCCAATACACTACCTTGCGGTACTCCTGCTTTAATATTTTTTAGTTCAGAGTATGCATCTTCCTGTTTAACTCTGAAATATCTATCTGAGATATAAGACTTTAATAATTGCGCAAACTGTTTAGGCAAAAGCTTGTTTAATTTGTAGTTGAGGCCCTCATGCCACACTTTATCGAAGGCTTGGGCCATATCGAGAAATACGGTAGAACAATTTTTTTTTTCTTCCAGTGACTTTTCAATTATATTTGTTATCCTATTGACCTGGTCTATAGTTGAGTGGCTTTCTCTAAATCCAAACTGATGGTCTGGAATTATGTTTTTATCTTCAATGATTGGCTTCAATCTTTTAAGGAATATTTTTTCAAACAGTTTTGAAATAACAGGTAGCAAGGAGATTGGCCTGTAAGATGAAACTTCATTCGGTGGTTTTCCGGGTTTTGGGATCATTATCATTTCTGCTACTTTCCATATCTTAGGTACATACTTTAATCTAAAAGATGCATTTATAAGATATGTAAGTTTTACTATAGCTTTACGAGGAAGCTGTTTCATGACTTCTCCCGTGATTAAGTCAAACCCTGGGGCTTTTTTTGTGTTGATGTTTTCTTCAATTTCTGATGCAATTTCTTTTGGGGTAACAGGTCTTATGTCACTTTCTTCTTGGGCAAGATTTTCCCAGTCAAGTATGTTTTCACCTTCATTTGGCTGGAAAGTCCCTTCTAAATATTCAGAATATCTGTTAGCTTTTTGTAAATTGCTTTTTGCCCATGTTCCATCTGCATTTTTAATTGGTGGATTCTGCAGGATTGGTCTTTTTAGTGTTTTGGTAGCTTTCCATAGTGAATAGTCAGTTTTACTGTCATTTGACAGTTCACTTAGGTAGTTACTTATAGTATAATTTTTATTTTTTTGTATATCCCTTTTCAGTTGCTTTGTTGCATTATTTAATCTAGTTTTATCTGCTTCTTTTTTCGGTTATGAGTTCTTTTATTTCTCTGGGGTAGTTATTGCCTTTGGTTCTAGGAGTAATATTAGGTGTGTTATCCCATGCAGCCCTTTGGATAACGTTTAAAAATGTTTCCGCTTCATTGTCGAGTTGTTCTTCATTTCTTATTCGAAAACTGCCATGAAAATAAGTTAACTAAAAGTTACATTATTAATCGAATAATTTTTCTGAACGGAATATGTTCTTTATGCCAGTTTATGGTTTTGTTACATTTTTCTATTTTAATGCTTTCATGAACATCCAAAGCCCTATTAGTATTTCACTTTTAACAAGTCTAAAATTGAACATAATAGAGAGTCAGAGTACTGTCTACTTGATCGTACTAATCATCCCTATACAAAAATTGGGCTTTTGAACAATTGTTTTTTTGTCGTAAATGGAAAGATCTTATATAAGTTTTCTAACAAAACTATTTTTATTTTAAAAAGAAATAAAACAATTTTAAAACGAACGTTTTAAAGTAGTGTTTGAGAATGTAAAATCGTTTTACGAAACTATAATCACACAAATTTTGTTTAAAAATAAAAGTGATAGATAACAAAGTAAAAAATTGTTTTATTTGTTTTTAAAAAATGAACTGTCACAAAGTAAAGGACAAATCAATTAATATTTTAATTTTTTTCCTTATAATTAAAAATGTATATCAAATTTAAAATAAATTTTCAAATCTAATACCGATGACACGCCGACAATTTCCGAAAAAAACCCGAACCATTGTGTCCTCACAATCGTAACAAAGGCCGATATCGGTTCGGCTCGGAACAATTCGGCAGTTATACTGAAATTTTCTTTCGCGCTCTTTCTGAAAAGACGTTCGAAAAGAAAACAATTTATTGATATTGGTCATTGTTCTATAGGTTTAACCTATATCTTTGACTGCATTTGTTGGTTTGCTAGCGATTTGAAAATATACTTGCTGGTTATTATTATTTAGGCTTTTGGTACTGTTTTCGACGTTATACTCATATATTTTTACATAGGGTATGGAAGCTCAAAGGTGAATTCAGAATGAAATATTGAAATTAGATTAGGGTTTCTTTTGTTTTTTTGCATTTGTTTTAAGTTCTATTTATATAATTTAATTCATGTAGAGAAAACAAATTAACGTGCCAAATTTGTAAGAAGGAATATTCTTGCGTGTCCACAAATAATCTACATTGTGCAATACAACCCAGATAGTAACAATGAGAAAACCCTACAGGATCGTCTATTTTGTAGGACATGAATACCAATAAATTTGAAGAGATTTACACTAAATACCAAATTACTTTTTTGAACTTCTCTTAAGAAGTTCAAAAAAGTGAAAAATGTATTATAGGCATTGAAGACTGATGGTAGGCTGGCAGTGGTTTAAGGACATGTTGTGATACATAGTAATTTTCTAGTGGGTTGACCTTAACAGAAGAGTCCCACACTTTGACTATAAAAGTTTTGCACACAAAAAAAATGGTTTAGGTGCCTTTTCTTATTTGAGAAATCTCTAGCTGGTCATACATTAGAGTCAGTTGGCAGCTAGATTTATTTATATTTATAATTATTATTAAAACAAGAGTCTAATGTGGTGGTTTGTAAAACATGTAAGGCGAAAAATCGCCATCATTTTAAAAATACTGAATACCTTACATAATGAAATAATATATGTAGTACGGGTGGATTTTTTTTTCAAAATATTATTAATAGAGTTTAGTATGGTGGTTTGAAGAATCGGTGTGCTTTTAAAAGTATTGCAAACTTCAAGGAAAGCAATCAAATAAATATGTATATAATTTTGGGTAGTGATTGTTTTTATTCTGAATTGATTATTAAAGTAATTTACTAATGTAATCTACTCTAATATATTATCCTAGTTGCGGGAAGTTTTATTATGTATATTTAACAGTGTATTTTTTCAATTCTTCTATTGGAACCTTTGGTGTGAAACACTAAACTTGAAGAGATTTACCACTAAACACCAAAACACTTTTTTGAACTGCTCTACGCACGTTTCGCTAACCATGTTAGCATCGTGCGTCGAGCAGTTCAAAAAAGTGTTTTGGTCTTTAGTGGTACATCTGTTCAAGTTTAGTGTATTTTTTATTGAAATAAAATTAGTGACTGAAACAGTGTATATGTGTTTTGTTTTTTAAATTATGATTTATATTGTTTTTTCGCTCAAAAAATAATTACAAAACTAGAAAATATCTTTTGGTTATTCAATATTTAACATTTTTCATTATTTTTGAAAACCAATATCACAAAGAAATATTTCCAATATTGCAAATATATACAAAATATTACTATTATATAATTTTTTTGTTTGAGTATTAATTATCTGTTGAAGCTGCACAATCCTGATATGGAGCGTCTTAGACTTTTCTTAATTTTTCATTAATAATCAAGGTCAAACTGTATAAACTTTACTCCGAACTCTATGGTCTGGTCTATGGTATGGTCTATACGTCCTTTTATCGTGCAAATACCATCTTTGCAGTTAAGTTGAACAAAAGCTCTAGCCTTGTCACTTTAACTTTCTCGTAACACCCTACAAATTTGTTTAATTATATTTAATAGAAATATTTCGTTTCTTATTTACATTTACATTATTATTTTTTTAAAACTCACATTGATGCTTTAGCACCTCGAACTTCAGCTGAATTGAAAATCTGTAACCATAAATATATCCACAGCAAGTATATTATCAGAATTAGCCTTTATGAGCCCTTTGTTAGACATTACTGAACTAAATTAGTAACCAACAATATTTTATTTTACACTTAACCAACAATAATTTTGACAGAATATATACAGATAGAAGCCGTTGACAGTACTGACGTGAAAATACTTTACTATTATGACATCACAAACATGGCAGCCAATCGCGACGCGTTCTTCTTTTATTTTTTACATTTTAATTCATTTATAATTAATTGTAACAAATTTTTAAAAAGCTTTTCGCTTCGATTATCATTATTATTTATGATGAAGTTTTAAAATAAAGTGAAAAAATTGATAAATACTTTTTATTAGAAAACCCAATTAAATCTATTATTAAATACAGATGGTACAACTAGACGAATTATGTTTCGTTCGATTACTAGGAGAAAAAATTCATCCACATCTTAAGATCGGTTTCGTTCTTTAAGAACCCATTAGTTAAGCTCGGATGTGTTTCTCTCGAAGTAATCAAACCAGAGCCAGTCGTCTTCAATTCGATTTCAAGAGGTTAATATAAATTTGTATTCTGGATTCGGGCCGCAAGGCCTTCTCTGATTTTCTGGACGGCTAGTCGGCATCTGGTTGGTTTTCGAAGTGGAATGGGGTTTGGTTTTGGTGGACAATCCTTGTAGGCTTTGGCCCATCGGCCTTGGGTTTAGTATCAGTAATTGCTTGCTGACGTTGAGGCTGAAGAAGTGGGGCTAATTGTGATTGAATTAGATCCAGCACCTTTTGTAATTTGTCCGCAAGTCCCGTCAAGGGGTTGGCAGTCAAGGACTTGATTGGCTTGGTTTGGTTTTTGGGTTTTCTTCACTTGATTCTGGTATACTATGCAAACTGCGTCTTCGTAACTGAGTTACGTGCTGATTTTCTCACCTCAATTATGATGGACTAGTGCCAGATTTCTTTGATCTGAAGAATATTTTTTCATCGCGTCGTACTAATACTTGTATTATTACAATGTGTTTCTGCTCTTTGGTGTACCATCTCGTAATGCTGGTTGGATGGAAGCCCATATGGTGGAGTTCCATATGTAATCAGTTGGGTTCGATTCCAGCACGCCTCTAATTAGGACGTGAATGTCTCTGTTGCCTGAGTTTGTTGTCGTGTGGTAAGGATAACCCTTCTCTTTGAAAAGCTTTATGATAGCGTGACGAGCTGGTTCCGGGCCATCAATATCCCATCCGGTTTTGTTGTGGTTGACCCGACAGCCACATTATTCTTTTTTAAAAACTCATCTCACAAGACTATCGGCTGTGTGGGTAGCACTGGTAGATGGTATTGGTGCTTCTTTGATTGCTGTTTGTGCCACTTCTGACGATTCTTTGGGCTTGGTGATCGGAGCGGATGGAGAAGTAGCAATCGGTACTTTTGAAGGAATATCGGATTAATATGTACGCAGAACACTACAAGACCCTCTACATACTTTAAGAAGCTATAATTTAAGTTAATGACTTTTAAAGAGGCTTTAGGTCGATACGTTGGTTTTAATACTTTTGCTTGGCATTAATTAGTAGGTGTTTCTGTTAATAATGTCGATTTTGCTAAGAGATGGCTCTACTAACACATTTGTTGTTATAGACTAATGACTTCTATGGCATTTTGGAGAGTACATCTACACCATGAAAATACAATTCGTTATGAATTGTCATTGTGTAAAAAAATAGTTTTTCGTAGCTTTGAATATATGAAATTAACTAGAATTAAATATGTAGTAGAAAAAGACGGGGAAGTTTTGCGGGAAAGTTTGATAACAATTCTTCATTTGAAGGAAACGACTACTGAAAGTTATCGATTGTTGGTTGAAGCTTATGGTGGACATGCTTTAACCCAAAAATTTGTAAACAATGGTTTAAACGCTTTAAAAGTAATGATTTCGATATAAAAGACAAGTAGCGTCCAGGACAGGCAAATAGTTGGAAGATGCAGATTTGCAGATATTACTGGAGGAAGACTCAACTCATACTTTGAAATAATTGGCAGAAGCATTGAATGTTGGCTAATTTACCATTTGCGAACGTATACATGCATTGGAATAGATCCAGAAGGAAGGAAAATTGATTCCATATGAATTGAAGAAAAGATACATTGAAAGGCGAAAAACCACTTGTGAAATTTCGCTTGCCAGACAGAAAAGAAAAGTTTTTTGCATCGAGTTCTGACAGGTCATGAAAAGTGGATCTTTTTTGACTACCCAAAGCCCAAAAAAACATAGGTAGACCTAGGCCAGCCTTCAACATCTCAACCAGTGCGCAATATAACTGGAAAGAAGGATTTGCTGTGTATTTGATGGGATAGTAATGAAGCTGTGTATTACGAGCTGCTGAAACCTGGTGAAACGATTAATATAAACGAAGAAAACAGTTGATAGAACCGAATTGAGCATTTAAGGAAAAACGACAAGATACGATAAATTCATTTTTTTCAACAGGACAATGCTCGGCTCCATTTTGGAAAATGTGTACAAAACTATTTGGAAAATGATAAAAGAGACATCCTACCCCACTCGCCGTATTCACCGCAATTAGCCACTTCAGAGTAGCACTTATTTCGATCGGTGCGCCACGGACTTTCAGAACAGTACTTACATTCTTACGAAGAAATGAAAATTTGGCTTGACAAATGATTAAACCCCAAATAAAGAAAAAAATATCGATAAATAGTTGCCATTAAAAAATCAAAATTCTTTTGGCGAGGAATCCATTCTTTCATAGAAAGATGGGAAAAAGTAATAGCTAACGATGGCCAATAATTTGATTATTAAGGTAATTTATTTTGTTATGGAAATAAATACTAAAATTTTGCAAAAAATCGACATTATTATCCGAAACATCTATTCAGTTCTGAAGAAATAACGATTTGAGACAATTCATTTATATCAGCTTAGACAAACATAAAGTATAAGATGATAAATCGGTATTATCCGATAGAAGACGCATAGGTCAATTCTATGTTTTTTTTTTCTCCAAAATGTAGCTTGTTTGAATGCTTATATAAGAGCTGACATTCAAATGATGGAACTGTACCTTCTAGAAAACATTCAGTTATGATTTTGTGTAAACAAATTGTTGAAAAACAAATTGTTGTTAAAATATTGCTTGAACGAACAACTCTTTTTGCTTTTGGCTCACTTTCGAACACCTAAACCATTGAGGAAGTTCTATTGCCTAGATATATATAAGGAAATCTTCTCTAAATCACTTCATGTGGAACCCTTGCTTAAGTTTCAAACTTTACCTGAAGTGGTTTAGTTCCTTTAGTTACAATTTGAAAATAATTTATGGCTATCTGCTAAAATATCGCATGCATACTAATAGTTAATACCTGTTCCATAGCAAAGTATCGGGTTATCCGGAAAGTTGGTCTGGATGTTTTCAAAAGAAAGCGAAACGGATATAGTTTGTGTAAATATTTATTTATTCTATTATATAATTACCATTAATGTTTATAAATTTTTGTTAACGTAGTGATAGTTTCATAATGCTTTTCTCAAAAATCTTCTTCCATTTTCAAAGATTTTAAACAATTTTGGAGGGATCTAACACATAATTTTGTTTACAAGAGATACAGAACAACTAATTAAAAATCCCTACGAACTTTTCAGATAACACAATAATTCAAATATATCTTCTGAAAATGTTCGACGCCAACTATTTATCAACATTCCCTGGAATATATTTATCTTGATGTAATAACAACGTTTTAATATTTTTCAAATAATCTTATAGCTTGACGAACAATGGGGAGAAAAAAGTGTATTTTTCTGCTGAAATTTTAATAATAGCCTTTTCAAATTTTATTACATTGGCGACGTTTCAGTTGCCTTTAGTTAATTAAGTAAATTTACTCGTTCTAGACGTAGTGATTAATAGGTAAACTTTGATATAAAACATTCGCTAAATTAAAAGGAGAAAAATCGAACCTAATGGTAGTTTCAAAGTAATATTTCTTTCGATAACGGCATACAAATCAACCTGACCTTGTTAGAAAGTTTCTTTGTTTGTTTTCCAGACGAAGCTTATTTTTAAGCCGTTTAAAGACTGCAACTAGTCGAGCTATATATCAAGATTTGTTCATTGAAACTTAAAATTTTCAACATTTTACTACAATTAATATTGCTAATGCACTCTCAATCAAATTTCGAATGCTACTAAAATACCATTCCATTATTCACATATTCACATAATTTCATTATCTGAGTTAGTTTATAGTATAAAAATAGTATTAAAAATATATAAAAAATTGTTCTAAATCATAATGTTCTTTAGATCACTTTTCATATTCAATTGGGTAGTGTTTCTTTTCCTGCTGTAGTCATTTCTGCTATGAATCCATTTCGTTTATATCATATATTCCCAAAATAGTCTATACCAATCCCCAGGGGTCGATTCCGAACTCATGGGGTCTATGTCAGCGAAAACAAAAATATAATGTAATTATAATGTAAATATAATTGTAATAATAATTATAATAAATGTAATATATTATGTAATTACATAATACTTTCTTATAATAGACATATAAATTACCTATGAAGTAAATATTTTTATTATTTTATATATGTACCAGAGCGTTGCAAGAATGGCGCAGACTTGTACCAATTATACTTGCGCGGACTTGTTTAATTCGTCAATTATAAATACGAAAGTCAGAGACAGAACACTGTTCATTTGTTTTCGGAATTTTGAAAAGTGTTAAGCAAATATTGTAGTAGTTCCACCGTTTGTATAGAGTCGCTGATCATGGCTTCCGGTAATAGTAGTTCAATATTGAAGGCGACCACAATTACACGCGTATTCCTTTATAGTTTTCTTTTTCAAAGTTTTAGCAATCACTATTATTTACTTATCTATCTTTAAAAACAAGATTCTATGGTATATGATTCCTCTCTATATACATACACTTTACACCGGGAATCAATTTTGATTGCTTTGTCTTATCATATTTAAATAGTCGAATTTTTGTCCACAGACAACTAATATTAGACATGGCCGAATTTAAAAGGAAATGTAGACAATACTGTTGATTATTTGAAGTTTGGCTTCATTCCATCATTGTCGGGCAATCGATTGTTAATGTGCCTTTTATGCAATAAAGTTTTAAGCAATGACGCTATGAAACGAATTGAAATAATTTCATATACCTAAAGAACTTCAGAAGTGACACACAGTAGATAGTATGTTCGCTTCGACATCACAAATACACAATGGTGCTTTGCGGGCATCTTACAATATCTCGACACTTATAACAAAATTTAAAAACCGCACACTAGTAGGGAAGAATTAATTTTGCCAGCCACTGAAGAGGTTTTAAAAACTGTTCTACACAAACCTGTAAATTATGTAATCAAAATAATTCTTTTGAGCAGTAACAAAGTTCAAAGACGTATTGATGAAATGAATTATGATTAAACGAACCATTTCTCTATACAACTGGATTAATCAACATTACCTGGTAATAAAGCATTATTGCTGGCATATGTTCGTTTTGTTATGGATCAAGAAATCCATGAAGAACTGCTCTTTACGAAAACTTTGGCATTAAAGGCGAATCAATATTTAATGTTTTGCGAAATTATTTCATGGAAAAAGCGATCCCTTTAACAAATATGATATTAGCGGCAATAGATGAGCACCTGCCATGTTTGGACGCTATCGTGAATTTATAAGCCATTTAAAACAAAATGTACCTGAGGTGTTTGCAATACACTGACCACCAAACTGTTATCCACCGATAGTTAGTCGCTAAAAATCTGAGTGGTAGATTGCATCAATCTCTTCAATTTATCATTAACGCATTAAACAGAATTCGGAGCAAGGCGTTGAATTATGGGTTGTTTGCGCAGTTCTGTGAAGAAAATGACATGAACTTTCATTGATTACTCCTTCACACTGAAGTACGCTAGCTGTCAAAAAGCTTATGTTTGACAAGATTTTTCTCACTTTTTGAGGGAGTTTTAGAGTTTCTGGTTGATAAAGATCCAATTTTGATAGAAATTTCAATTAATCGGAAACCAGACATTGTTTATTTAACAGATTAGTTTAGTAAATTTAATGAGGTTAACTTGCAGTTACAAGGTGCAGTTACAGAAAAACTGCCAGGATGATGACGTTTCAACCTACGTTCAACATTTAGATATCCTTCACACACACTTTAAAACTAAGTTTGAGAATGTTTTGACTATGCAAATACCACAGAATATCCATACGGTGACATTGAAGAAGGGTGTCATATTATAAGAAGAACTATTGGGAATAAGCACTAACGAAGAACTTAAGGTGTAGTTCAAAAAAAGATATCAGCAATTTTGGCTTCAGCGAGACATACCTGTTACTTAAGCTGTTATTATGGACCATCGCGAGAAAGTTTTTGATAGATTTTCCATCTTCATACATCGTAGAAAGGTGTTTCAGCGCGGTTGCCAATCTTCTTACAAAAAAAGAACAGATTAGAAATTACTGACCGAGGATATTTAGGTTAAACCTAAGTAAATTGAAACTCTCATTTAAAGCATTTATTTTTTGTAATAAATGGTTGGTTATTTTATGTAATAATTATACTAGATTTGCATTTTATATCGTTTAAATTAATACATGATTAATAATTAACGTGTTTTTTTTTAAGTTTTTCACTATATAGTTAAACCTATCAAAGTGAGTAGCACTGTGTTAGCTTTCAAAAACATATATCAAGTTCCGTAGTTCCATAGGAGGCGAGATCCATTTTTGTAATACCGTGCTGTGCTTAAGCCGAGATCCTTTTTTAAAGGAGAAATCGGACCTCATAATTTTTTGCTTGTATATACTTACCAGTCGAATCAGTGTGTCCTAAAACGAATTCTGACGAATTTTTTGTTGGAGCTCAAATTACACATTTTTTATATCTTTTATACTATTAAGGTTTCAGTATATCATTATAGGTGGTACCAACATAATTTGTAAACAGGTGTCTGATTATTAACAAAGACTAGATCCGTCAATCGTGTAACACAGCCAATATAAATTCTTGTGTGACAAAGCTTACATTGCAGTTTTGTTACTCTGATATTTATGTTTTAGAGTAGGTCTTGAAAAATTGTTTATTTTATTTTTATTATTTGTTTATTTTATTATTGTGTAGTGCTTGTAAATACTATAAATAGTATATGCTATAAACAGGAATGAAATATGTTTCTCATCAAATTAAAAAAAATCAAAATATTTTTAAGCAAAAATATTATAATAAAAAAAATTGAGGGAAAAAATATTTCTGGTATTATGTAGCACCTGAACTATTTTTGTAAAGCCGATTATTAGATTGAACTCACCATAATAAAAAAATACAAAATACATTGAAGAAATCTTTTGTAGTTGATAACTAAAATACAAGTAACACATATATCAATAAGTCCACGGTCTGGCAAATAAAACATACTTTTTTCCAAATTTCGGCTTTATTTATTAATATATTTTCCTTGAAGAGCAATACCATCATTGCAACGCTTTTCTAACGCTGCTACACCTTTTTAATAGAACTTTGCCTTTCTCCTTGCCTTAAAAATATCCTTCAGTTTCGGCAATTACCTGTTTATTGGAGAGAAATTTCTTCCCAGCGAGCATTTTTTTGACATCTGAGAACAGGTAATAATCGCTAGGACCTGATTTGGAGAACACGCTGGACGAGGAAACGATTCGAAGTGTAATTCATGCAATTTAGCTTTCGTAGCCAACGATTTATGACACGATGCATTGTCTTGTTGTAACAGTACTTTTTTCTGGATTCATTTGGAGCCTTTTTGATCGCATCTCGTTTTTTAAACGCACCAATAACAATATGTAATATTCGTTGGTTTTATTTCTCTCGAGATAATCGATGAACAATATCCCATGCGCATCCCAAAATACAGACGCCATAACCTTGCCTACCGACAGTTGTGTTTTTGTTCGCTTTGGATGGCTTTCACTGCCTGATGTCCTCTCAGCTGAATACCAATTTGACTTCGGAGTGTAGTTATGGATCTGTGTTTCATCCATTGTCGTATACCGCATAAAAGCATTATTTTTATTTCGTTTAAACAGTTCCAAACGTTGCTCAGGATGATTAATACAATGTTGTTTTTGATTCCCAATGGGTAATCGCGGAAACCATTTCGACATCAATTTACGCATTCCCAACAGTTCATGCAAAATGGTGTAAACACTTCCTTTCAATATCTTCATATCAGCTATCTCTTGTAGTTTTAATTTACGGTTTTGCGAAATAATAAATAAAATTTTAATAAATATTAAAATAATCTTTACTTTCACTTCAACAATAACATTTTCAAATAAAGATCTTTCTAAATACTAATAGTGCAAAGAAAATTATTTTTTAAATTATGTACGGGGTATGGGTGAAATTTTGATATATGGTACCCGAGACAACGCACATCGACAAAAATACTTGATACTATAGAAAATACTATAAATAAAACTACATTAACAGCTCACCCCGCAAGATTAAATTTAAACCAGAAATAGAAAAAGATTATACCATAACTTCTTAGGTCTATGTATAATAAGAAATGTTATTAAATTAGAATTTGTTATTTATGAAAATCCACCTTTTTAGGCATAATAATTCCAACATTCATAAAAATTCCCTTTTAAACATTATAGAACAGAAAATCGGCCTCATTAGTGCTTGCGTTAACACGTTTGGAATCGCATATTCACTCTGGCAACACTGGCGGATCTCGTATTGTGGGTAAGCTAACGTATATATTAGATTAGATCTCGTCTTTGTATATTGTTGTACGAGATATCATCTTAAAAGATAGATTTCTTGTATAAACAAATACTTAAAACTTACCCCTCAATTAACCCCACAAATTGGCCAAGTTTAAATTTACTAGGGCAAAAAGGTTTAATATAACTACTCTATCAGCCGGAACTGTGGTTGTCTTTAATTTATTCGGATCTCGCCCTAATAGGAAACAATGTATATATATGTTTAGACTCTTTAGGGTACCTACACATGCTCCCCCATCAAGAATAGGGAGGCCCTATCCACAGCCAACAATCAATGTTTTTGCCGACTTTCCGTCGGATGGGCTACATATGCAGTATGAGATTTCCTTGGACGGCGTCCAATGAGGCAACAGTAGTTAAGTGTCATCATACACCCAACCGTTGGGTTCCACAATCTCATGTGGAACACACAAAAATCTGCGTCTCCACCTAAATGAGCATTTTTGTTGGTTGCTAATTGGTTTTAATTGGATTTATGGTTCGCACGTCAGCATCAACTCCATCGTCAGCAAGATGTAGGGGTCATTGATTGATTTTTATAGGCTATGGTTGCTTAATGGTATCCGGTACGTAAGCCAGCATATACACCATCGTCAGCAAGATGTAGGGGTCATTGCCTGGTCTATTTCGGATATAATTCCTTCCTCTTTAAGTGTCTTCTTGTCCTCAAGAAGGTTCTCGAGGGTGTCTAGGGGTAGTTTAATTTTTGGTCCAAATAGTAGTCTCCCGGTTTGGAGATAGGTTAATCTTCATCAATGGAATGACTTCGTGTGGGACAATGGATGGAATTGTTTCTTGAGTCTTCGTTACAGGTACGTATGTTTTTCCCAGAATATGTGGCGTTTCATTCGAGAATATTAGGCAGCTTTTGTCAACAGTTTCCTTCTACACTTTCACCGGGGTAGTCGTGCTGATGATTAAGGACTTTGAGAGACAATGGGTTTGTCCAGTTAGGCGGCCTGTATATCTTTACGATTGCTTGGCGGCAGTTGCGGACCACGGGCTTTGAGCAAATATATTTGTTTTCACTCTTGTAGCAAGATTTAAACAATTTTTCTTTGCCATAATATTTTGTTGGTGGTAGTATAATAATCCATCTATATTTTGAATGGAGTAGATGTGGGATAATTCGAGGGTAACGGGATATAAAATATGAATTTTTATTATTATGAGCATCTCGCTGTTTGTTACACAAATAATCGATTTTGTATGTTCAATTAATTCGTAAGGATGTTGGTCACTTGAGACTAGTGCATCCTTAGTGTAGCGATTTCGCAGTAAATCTTCTAATTCGTATATATCCCTTAAGGATAATAGTTCTAAATTAGTCAAAGAATTTTGGGCTAAAGCGAGACTTCGTAACATCATTAGGATTATTTTATTGATTCGTTCGATGTTTAAAATTTCGTTGTGTAATATCATATAGTTTGCGATGTTATTATATTTTGTTAAGTTTTGTGTTACTTCTTGTAATAGTTTTATGTCTTCGGTGAGGTGTTTATTCTTGTCTGTTCCATAGGATAGTTGCTTATTGGATCGAGTAATTAGTTCTGATTGTTTATTTTCGATTAGGGTAATGTGTTTTTTGAGCAGTTCAAAGTCATCGTTGTCTGGGTCTGATTGTAATATATTTAATTGTGGTACCTAATATATTTAAGATGCCTCGCCTCGTGCGCGTCATTATGATTTTTTCGAGCTTTTCATATGTTTCGTTATATAAGGCTTGGAATTGTATTTTCAGGCCCCTTACTTCAAGGCTAGATTGTAGGTATACCTCATTAATGAATATTCGTCTAAGGGCCAATTGCAGTTGCGTAATATTGACTCGTATGATATGTTTATGCCAATGTGAAAATTCTTTATAGGGTCCTATCTTTTCTCCGTAATATCCGTTTGTTTGAATCGGTACGATGTGAAGGTACGGTACTTTATTATTCGCCTGATATTCGCCTTTTATATTAGCAGGGAAGGTTTCTGATTCTTTTCTTGTATGAGGGTCAGCTTTTGATTCTATGAGGTGTTTTTTCTTTATATTTCATTTGTGTATATCTGGGTGCTATCTTTGGTTGTCTCTGGGTCGAACGTAGGTATACGTATTGTTGTTCCTTCATCGGTAGATCTTCGCGTTCTTTGTTAACTTTCTCTAGCTGTTTCGTTCTTTTTGCGAGTTGTGGGTGGTAGACGTCATATAGAAATGATCCTAGTTCATTTTTGTGTTTTTGCACGTAATTCTGATAAATTGTAAGATTGTTGTCGTATCCGATATCTTCAGCATATGGTCCATAGAGTAAGAAGAATGGTGAGAATTTAGTAGAGCTATGCCTGCTTTGGTTATATAGTTTCTCTTTTATTTTGTTCCTTTAGGATCCAGATTTTTTCTGTTAATGTAGAGTGGAATCTTTCGATGTGTGAAATTGAATTGTGACTTCCCACTGTCGCGAAATGGAGTTCTATCTGGTGTAGGATTAAAAATTCTTTTAGTAGGGCGTTGTTGCATTCCGTCCTAGAGTCGCAGATTATTTTTTTGGGTAGTTGTGATGGGAGAAATAATGCCGTAGCTTCGAGAGGGTACTGAGAGCTATCTTATCTGGTAGAACATAGGCTTGTGCATATCTGGTGTACGAGTTTATGAAAGTTAAAAATATGTAAGGTGTCAATATGTAACGTATGAAAGGGTTTTGCACTTAAGAGTGGGCCATTATACAGTATCTTATAAGGGTGTCTTTCATATTTATTTCGTAAGCATAGGACGCATTGATTGATAAAATCTGTTATAGTAGCCTTCAGGTTGGGCCAATAATATTTTATTTTTGGATGTTGGTAGGTTTTGGTTATACCGTTGTGGTTTGTGCTGTGGTAGTCATATATAATTTGTTTTTGTTATTCCTGTTCAATGTCTTTCAATGGTTGTTTCGTAAACACTATCTTTATAGGTGCATCCATCATTTTTGGTAGTTCCGTCTGTAAGAAGGATATGCATTCTTGATTTTCAGTATACAATCCGTGTGTAGAAGTTTGTAATATGAAGGGTTTTAGAGCGGATATTATTTCGTTTTTCCAATTTGTGGCAAGTTTTAGTATATGAGAGAAATGTGTTACAGGGAATTTAGGGGTGTCTTCTATTTTATATTCTTCTTGATATATGTATTTGGAATCGAAAGGTGTTCAAGTGATTTTCCGAAAATCTGATTCCACAAACGGGTTCTTCGCAAGAGGAATGAATAGTATTACCGGCATCATTGCTAGGTTCTTGATTCGTGGTTTCGGGCAGTGTATTTAGGATATCATCATAATCTTCAGGGGTCATGTCCAAGTCGGGTTCAGATATCATGGATTCCCATCTTTCAGTTTGTACAAGTGGGTTGTGGTCGGTTTCAATAAGAAATCTCCTGCCGTAAACGTAGGGTCTAAAGTGCTTGCAAGATTCTGTTATTGAAAGCATCTCACGTTCTATCGTGGAATAGTTTCGTTCGGCTTTGTTTAGAGTACGAGAATAATAAGCGATGGGGTTTCCTTGTTGAGAGAGCACAGAACCTATAGCAATGTTCGAGGCGTCAGTCGTTACTGCAAACTTTTTTTCGAAGTCCGGATATCGGAAAATCGGAGCATTTGTAAGAAGGTCTTTACATTTCTGAAAGCATTCTTTATATTCGTCGTCGTCAATATCTATCTTTGTCTCTTTTCTAGTACACTTCGAGAAAGGGTGCGTTATTCGCGCAAGGTTAGGGATGAATCTTCTGTAAAAGCCAATGAGTCCAAGAAAACTTTTTATTTGCTTTAATGTCCATGGAACTATGAAGGCCGTCTTTATTGTTGATTTGGGATCTATTTCGATTTGATGAAACCCTTGTGCTAGATCGAGGGTAGTGAAATAGATTGATCATCCAAGATTATCTAATATTTCATGTATTCTTGGTAGAGGATACTTTTCTTCAACTGTTTTCTCATTTAGTTTTCGGTAGTCTATTACTATTCGGTATTTTCTCACCCATTATACGTCTAGATTTTTGGGTACGATTCATACTGGGGCTGAGTATGGAGATTCAGATGGTCGTATATTTTTTTTTCTAATAGTTTATTAATTTGAGAAGATATTTCGGCTTGCATTGTCTGTGGATGTTGGAATGATCTGGTATAGACTGGTTGGTCATCTTATGTTTTTATCTCGTGTTTTATCGAAGATGCAAAAGTTAGATCACTGTTTTCGGAATAGAAAATATCTTTGTATTGTTTACGCAGTTTCATTATTTTTTCGTTTTCTTCGGAATTTAATTGTTCTAGCCTAATTTGATCTAAAACGGGATCTCCAGTGTTCTTATGTCAGGTGAGTATTGATTTCAAATTCTTGCAAGGGTTTTACGCGGATGGGTGTGGAGTCGTCTTCATATCCTGGCGGATGTTCTTTTGTTTCTATAAATCCATTTTTTGCACTGTATATCCCAGCTGGTATCTGGTGATCGTCCATCTCGATTACCGGTACTAATAAGTCCCCATTTGGTATTGTCACTGGAAGTTTTGTAAGGCATTTGGTTTGATAGTAAACCTTAAATGCTATGCATACGTTGTATTTGTCGATGGTTCGTGATCCTTATAATTTAAAATGGCACCGAATTTTAGAAGGTCGGCAGTTCCAAATAATATTTCGAATGTATCATGCCATTCTGGTATACGAGCGGTAATAACTTCTGGTATTCCCATTTCCGAGAAAAGTTTGCATTTGGTATTTCTGTCAAATGTCTGTTCCTTTTTCATGGATTTTATAATAAATTTCTCTCGAAAATTCGTGTTTTTTATTGAAATATTGTGCAGCTTTTGGGGTTAGTATGGTATCGGAGCTTCCGCTATCAATTAATACTTTAAGTTTTGTATTAGATAGATAGAAGAAGGGTAATCTGATGGCTCGTGGAAAGTTGTAGTTATTTAATTACAGGCAGGTCGTTCGTCTTCGGAGGCTTCTAGTGGAAAAATCCTCTTCTAGATGGTTAGGGCATACGTCGCCAGGGTTGTTTTCAGTTTCTATATTATGCAGGTGATATGTAGTAGATATTCTTTGGTTGCCTGAATTTTTTATTGTCGATACTCCGGACATTTATTGGGCCGACTATGTTGAATGTCTTTGAAAATGTTGCTGAGTTGGAGTATGTTTAAAAACATTAATCGGTCCTTGTGGAAAAGGCTAGTGACATATAGGTTTGTTTATATCTCCAAAAGGTTTTGCTTGAAAGCTTTGTTGAGGCTTTTGTTCTAAAGGTCGTTTCAAATAATTCATATAAGCGGCCTGTTCTCTGTAATTATCATGTGCGATGCATTTCTGGTATGCATCTTCAAGAGAATTTAATGTAAAATGTGACAAATGTTCGCACTATGGGTTATTTATCCCTGTGCTAAATGTCTGTAGGGCTAGATTCTGAAAATAGGGATTTTTAAATGCCTTTGTCGCGGCATCAGCGTGTAAATTTACGTGTTGCAATAAGTCGTTTTGTGCTGTACTAATTCTTTGATAATATTCCTGGTAAGTCTCTGTTTTCTTTTGAGCTATACTAGTTAACTGAGTTATCAAGATAGATTCTGATCGAGTGTCACCGTATTTTCTTAATAGGCTGGGTTTTACTTCGTCCCAAGAAAACTTGTTTTCGTAGCTTAAGTGGTCCTTAGGTTCTCCCTCGATTTTCGAAGTTATATTTGCGGCTAATATAAATTGTTGAGTATCTGATAGAGTTCTAGGGCTCAGAAAGTGCAGTAAACTTTCTACGCTATTTATAAACGTAAAAAGATTCTTTCCTTCTGAGAACTTGGGCAGAGTTTTACAAAGTATATATATATATATATATATATATATATATATATATATATATATATATATATATATATATATATATATATATATATATATATATATATACATACGAGAAATGTAAAAATGGTTTATTCAATAAATGTGCAATGCTACCTAGCTGCACATTTTTTTCATCTTTTTGGTAATTTGGGGATGTCCACGCAGAAAACCCGTACATCTTTTGAAGTGATCTATTCATCAAACTGTTTTTGGGCATCTCTGTAATAGTAGAAGTGTTTTGTAGAAAGTCCGTGAATAAATAGTGTTTCAGATCGTTTTCTCTGTATGGTATGGTACGTTGTCGTGCTGCAAAATCACTTTTACGTGTATTGTAGTCCATATTGGTCGCTTTTACATCAACGCATGATTCAAATTGGTCATTTATTGACGGTAGCGAACGGTATTATCTGCTTCACCTGGTTTAAGAAGCTCATGGTACGACACCCTTCTAATTCCACCAAATGACTACATTGTCTTCTTTCCAAAGCAATTCGGTTTTGCGGTCAATGTTGATTATTGCCCTGGTTCAACCCATAATTTTCTCCCTTTTGTGTTCTTAAAATATATGCATTTTTCATCCCCTGATCCAATGTAAAAACGTATTTCTTTCATGTCGAGAAAAACGTCGCATACAGATTTTCGCTTTTCCATCTATCTGCCGTTCAGCTAGTATGGTACCTATTTTCCTGCCTTTCGGATCTTTCCCATGGTATGCAGATGATCACAAATGGTTCGACGACTAACACTTAACCTCTCTGCCATTTGTTGTTGCGTTTGCATATTGTTTTCTTCCAACATCCTCAAATTGTTTCCATTGACCTTGGTGTTCTTTGCCTTTGAAGTCGAAATCACAACTTTTGAATCCTCTAAACCAAAGATCTCCAAACTACGGCTTGCGAGCCAAATCCGGCCCGCCAGTGTCATCAATCTGACCCGCGACTAGCGAATTTAGCAAGCGTATGCTCGTTTAGGGCACTCGGCGACTAGTTTAGAAATTGGAAATGGCAGGAAAATTAAAACGATTTTGGCTCTTTGAACTTACTGGAGTAATCAATATGGCCCTAAGGCTGGAAAGTTTGGAGAGCCCTGGTCAAAACCAACGCCCACAAGCGTCTTACGTTGGGTCATTGTGACCGTAAGTTTCCCCAATATCAATAGGGGTCTACCGGGAGCAGTTTCTAATTTTACCGCCGTCATCAGCCGGGCTCTAGTTGAATGCAAGGAAAGCAGCCAAAGAGAGGCGATCATGACCAAGCCATGTCAACGGGCCATGTTGAAATTATCTGGGTGAACAGAAACAAGCATATATAAATGTTGTAAAACATGTATACTGTATACCAGCCCAAATATTAGTAATAAGCTATATTTTGATGACTTTCATATTTCACTAATGAATGAACTTACATTAATTGGAATTTGGAAATGTTCAGAACATATACAGGGTTTCTTATGGTTTAGAAAATATGCCAGGAAATGTTCATTTTATTGAATTCGGTAAAATATTCAGTATTCAATATTCATATTCAATATTCAATATTCATAATTCTATTCAGTGCATAGAGCCGATGCCTTCATTTTCTTTGATGTGCTTTCAAATTTGAAAAATCATTGTAGGAACTTTTCAAACCTCTTCATATAATTACGTTGGGGGAGATTTATTTTAACAAATTGTAAAAAATGCCCTATTACTTAGCCTTAGCTTATTACACTACGTGTACATCATCCTAAAATAATAACAAAATTTGCAAAAAAGTACGCAACTTATGGACATTCAATTTACCACGAAAAAAAAAACGAATAAAAAAGCAAACAAACAAACAAATGGATGAGAATATAGTCTCTCTTTATAAGTATAGTATATTAATTACGGGTTTACGAATTTGAATACATGACAAATGTATTGTAAAAGTACAGTGCTACGGACAGCTGTTAAACTAGAAGAATAAAAAACACCCAGGAACATCTTAATTCTCAACACTATCTGCTTCAAGTTCCTAATGACTTAATAATATCCAGAGACAGTCTTTAGATCGTCTTACTAATAACACTGGTCGATATAATTTTTGTAACATTGATAAGAATGCTCTTTTTACGTTTCATTTAGGTAGTTATTAAAACACCTTTTCACAGAAATGGTCTAGCACATCTCATTTTCAAGCATCTGCTTCTCCTTTATATCAAGGGGAAATTGAAATTATTTGTACTTGACTTTCGACTGCACAATGTGGGATTTATCACAAGACCGTAAAGGGGGTATTTCCACAATATTCTACGAACATTTAAGGGGCAGCTTTGTGGAGAGAACCTACTGACAGTGTAAGTCATTGTTATTTTTCTATCACTAAAACAGAAGGGATTTCAGAAAAGCAAAGGGACAAAATTCCGTATCCAAATTTGCCTTCTGCACTTAGGCCAGTTCCTCATAGCCATATACTACCGGTACCGATTGCGCCTCTGGACAACATATTTCTCGGGGATTCTAATTCTTCCTCTGAATCTGATCCACAATTTTCTGAGAACACCAGTGGTCACCCAACATATTTAACGACTACCAGTGAATCTCACTTAATAACCTAAAATTAATTAAATTATTTGGTACGTGACCTGGGATTGTCGAAACAAACATCGGAACTTTTTGGTTCCAGACTCCAACGATGGAATCTGTTAGATAAAAATGCAAGTGTTTCGCTTTACCGAACACGAAATATAACATTTTCAAGTTTTTATAAAATTGAAGGATATGTCACGCTATGTGTCTGTTATGATATTGATGGCTTAATGAATGAGCTTAATATGGAATATGTACCTACCGAGTGGCGTATTTTCACAGATTCGTCGAAATACAACTTAAAAGCAGTCTTGCTTCATATGGAAACAAAAACCCATCTATTACTTTAGTCCATTCAGTGACTATGAAAGAAACCTGGGACAACTTATTGGGAACCATACTAAATCGCGATAAATATGCACAGTTCAGTGTAGCGATTTAAAAGTTATAAGTATATTGCTAGAATTTCAAAGGGGTTTTTACAAAATACTGCTGTTCTTTGCATCTATGGGACAGTAGGACAACAAAAGAACATTACAATAAGAAAGATTGCCCCATAAAACTTCTTTTATACCTGGAATTTCAAACATAATATATGCCCCCTTTGATAACCCAAAAAAGGTGCTTCTTCAACCTCTCGATATTATGCTTGGGCTAATGAAAAACCTTGTCAAAGTCATGGGCAAAGAAGATGATGGTTTCCTGAATCTAAAAGAAATCTTTCCTTGATTGAGCGATGTAAAAACAAAAAAAAAGATATTTTTATTGGGCCTCAAATCAGGAAGCTTCTAGGTGATTTCCGCTTTCAAAAAAAATTGAATGAAAAGGAACTGGCAGGTTGAAAATGATTTGTAAGTGTAGTGAAAGGATTTCTAAGTAACAAGAAAGATGAGAACTATAAAAAACCTCATAGACAAACTCTTAAACTATGAAATACTAGGATGTCGCATATCCTGAAAAATGTATTTTTTACAGTGCCATTTGAATTTTTTCCAGAAAATTTGTAAAAGTTCAGTAAGCGACGTGTTTTAAAAAGTGCAGTAATGACAAACAATGAGATATATTTCACGAGGAAATCAGGACGATAGAAGCAACATACCTGGGATGCTTGAACCCATCTATGTTGGGCTACTGGGCTACTGCTGGTTTTTAAGAGATTATGCTATAGAACATAAGAGGAAAAAGTGAAAGTTTTTGTTGCTGTATCACATTTCATGTAATATATTGTTTATTCACATAATCCTCAGTAATGTCCTGCATAGATTTAAAACGTTTTACATAAAATATATTAAATAAATATTAGATCAATTCTCTTATTGGAACCTTGGGTGTGAAACACTAAACTCGAAGAGATTTATCGCTAAACACCAAATTGCTTTTTTAAACTTCTCGACGCGCGATTCGCTAACCTTGTTAGCATAATCAGGAGATGATTTAATCTAATTTTTAAATTGAACTATGTTTTATTTATATGATAACCGTCCCTAATGCAGGATGTAAAAATTATGAACCGTGGATATTTGATTGTAAAAATATGTCGTCTTCTTTTTTCCCACCATCGAGCTTCTGTAACAAAAAAAACTGTACGTGTTACAGTAATTAGCTTATCAATTTCGGATTTAAAACTATCTAATACTTTATATACACCTATTTTCGTCAATGTTACCTCAAAAATATTAAATATGTTGACCTGTGTAATTTAGTTAGTAAAATAATTGCAAGGACGTCTCACTTGTAATTGCACTGACAAAGCGTTATTCCTTAAAGTTATATTATTCTTTATCATCAAATTGACCATCATTATATGTATATTTATATCTCAACACGTATATATATATATATATATATATATATATATATATATATATATATATATATATATATCTCAACACGTATATACGAGGGTTGATCCAAAAGTAAGTTTCCCAAAGAGCTGCAGCAGCGTTGGAAGCTGCTAGGCGAAATTCGACAACACCGCTGTGCACGGCAGATCCCCCACTCCCTTTTCCGCCCGCGAGCGCTGCGCTACGCCGCTCAGTCTTGGCTCAGCAGCCGTTCGCGATGGAGCCTCTTATTGTTGATCCCGCCAGGTGCGAAATTCGATCGGTTATTCGGTTTTTGCATGCGACAGGAATTCCACCTGTGGAAATTCATCGAAAGTTGACACAAGTTTACGGCGACAAGTGTATGTCCGTTCAAATGGTCCGACATTGGTGCAGGGAATTTAGTGACGGACGGAAGGAGGTTCACGACGAAGAGCGGAGTGGAAGACCTGCAGTTTCGGAGTCGATTGTCGAGAAGATCGAACGCGAAATGCTTCAAAACCGGAGAATCACCATCCGTGAACTCGTTGATAGGATTCCTGGGAGTTCTTACGGTACAGTGGAAAGAATTTTGACTGAAAAGTTGGGGTATCACAAGTGTTGCGCTCGATGGGTACCGCGCATGCTGACAGCAGAACACAAGGAGAAACGCCTCGATTGTGCTCGACAGTTTCTTCAAAAGTGTCAAGACGATAAGGAAGAATTTTTGGACTCCATCGTGACCGGTGACGAAACGTGGGTTTTTCATTTCACCCCCGAAACCAAAGAAAAGTCTAAACAGTGGCGTCACTCAGGGTCACCAGTCACAAAGAAGTTCAAGCAAACTCCTTCTGCTGGCAAAATCATGGCCACTGTCTTTTGGGATCGCAAGGGGATACTGCTGATCGAGTTCCTGACACCCGGGACAACAATAAACTCGGACAGGTATTGTGAGACACTCACTAAACTCAGGCGTGCTATCCAGAACCGCAGGAGAGGACGCCTGACAACAGGTGTAACGCTGCTTCACGATAACGCCCGACCTCACACTTCCCGCAAAACCCAGGAACTTTTGGAGCAGTTTGGATGGACTGTCATGCCCCACCCACCTTACAGTCCGGACCTCGCGCCCAGCGACTATCACTTGTTCCCCAAGTTAAAAGAACACCTGAGTGGCAAACGCTTCCGGAACGACGAGGAAGTGAAACAAGAGGTGCAGCGCTTTCTTAAGGGTTTGGCGGCGGAGGTGTACGACATGGGCATACAAAAGTTGGAGCACCGTCTACAAAAATGTGTTGATCGAAATGGCGATTATGTCGAAAAATAGAGGAAAGTTTCATCTTTCCGACGATGTAAATTTTAATGAAAATAAACATAGTTGTCTATTTGAAAAAATGAAGGGAAACTTACTTTTGGATCGACCCTCGTATATATATATATATATATATATATATATATATATATATATATATATATACAAAAAAAAATTAAAACTGTTAAATATACAGAAGTTAAATTTGTTACAACTTTAACTATAAATAAATCTGAAGAGTTTTCCAATAAGAGTGTCACAATTTCAATAAGTTGTCAGAGCTTAACTGATGAGTTCGTAAAGAACGAAACCTCTTTTATGGGGATGAATTTTTCCTCCAAGTAATCGCACGAGACACAGTTTGTCTAGTCGTAATATCTGTATTTAAAAATACAGTTAATTATTTTATATTATTCTTAAAAAATATCAAAATAAGAGGATTTAGTCAACAAATGTTGTCAAATGTTAGTCATTAAAAAGATGCAGGGTGTTGAAAGTGAAACTAAATTTTCGAAAAATTCAGATAATTTAAGAACGGTTGAAAATATCGGGTTCAAAATTGGAGTAGTTGCGCTTGCTACTTACTTTGTGAGGAATTAATTCGCTCTTATTTTTTACCCTTTAAAGCTGGGAATATTTTGACTTCAAAATTGAGAAGAGTCATAATCGATGACTTAGCCAATATCGATATCTCATGCCGTTTGCGAGATATTCGTGTTCGAATATTCCATTGCATATCTTGTCAGTAGCTGAAAAATTCGCAATAATTTGTATATTTTTGCATATTTTTCAACCATCAACAAGATGTGCAAATGAATATTCGAACACGAATAACTCACAAACGGCGTGAGATTTCGATATTGACCAAGGGTATCTTTTTACATGAAAATTAAGACAGCTCTCTATTTTGAAGTCCAAATATTCCCAGCCTTATATGGTAAAAAAATATGAGCGAGTTAATTTCTCACAGACTAGGTAGCAAGCGCCCTCTAGGAACTAGGCTTAAGCTAGTACCAAATTCAGATTTGTTGCCTTTGAAAACCCAATGACCCCGATTTTGAATCTGATATCTTCAACAGTTTTTAAATGATCTCAATTTTTCGAAAATTTAGTTTCACCTTCAACACCCTGTATCTTTTTAATGAGTAACATTTGCCAGCACATTTATTAACTAAATCCTCTTATTTTGATCTCTACTATCGCCTGTTGCTCTATGGCGAATAAATTATGGGACATCCTCTATATCGTCCATAATATCAACAAGCAAATTAACTGAGGAAGGCTCTGCGTACAGTTCATCAGAAACGGAATATTTTCAAGACGGGGAAATTATAACACACGATAAAAGTATACATTAAATACTGCAAAATGAATTGGCGAGTTGAGGTTTGAATAATAATTCTTAAAATAGCATGTTAATACAATTGTTAGTTTAATTTTTCGTTAAACAGGTACTTGATTTGTGATAACGAATTAGGTAAAGTAATAACTTTTTTATTGGCAATATTTTCCAATATGTCTTTTGTACAGGGATAATGCTTTAACAAAAATTATAGTTATCTATTTTTGAAGGGAATAGTTACCTGAGGTGAATACTGCATCATCTGCAGTAATCACAATGCATAAGAAATCATGAATTGATTATTAGTCAACGTGACTAATGACATGATTGATTGTTCTAAAAATCTATCTCTATAAATAACATCTAGATATTAAACGCAAAATATTAATTTGTTTTATTGTATTTGCAGGTAAGCTGAATAACACTCTAAATTAATTGTTGGGTAAGTTTGTTAATATATTTTATATCAATATCCATGCGGTTATTGTTTATATAGCTGTCACAAAATGCAATATTATGAATATTAAAATATTTGCAACTATTTTTCCAAATTATTTATGATTTTATAATAAGGTAACCCAAATTGAGATTTGTTGTTTCTAAACTATTAATATAAATGTAAAGGTAAACTTCTAGAAAAGTTTTTAATGGATTCTTCAGAAGTGGCAGGAAAATTTTCGTTAAGAATTTAATGAAACTATTGTAAGTTTTATATAATATATCCATTTAAACACTGTTCAACAAAAAAATGCGATACGACGAGAAATATATTTTATAAGATTAATTTTATAATTTTTATGTTTATCATGACGATATGATATGTTTAAAAAAATCCAGACATTTCATTAACATTAGAAAATATTGTTAATGAGTGACCGATATCAAACTACACTGTAGAGCGAGTTCTTATCATGTTCTTATTATGCAAGTTCTTATCATGCATGTTCTTATCATGCATGTTCTTATCATGCATGTTCTTATCATGCATGTTCTTATCATGCATGTTCTTATCATGCATGTTCTTATCATGTTACATTATATTCTTGAAAAATAGTATGTGGATGAGCTTACAGATACGGCTTAACGATGGGCTGCGGATACTTCTGTTATTAGTTGTTAAGAAAGTTATTGCGGTTTTTGTTGTTCAAATTTGAAATGCTGTATTATGAAATAAATTTGAGTTAAATTGCTTTGACTTTACATATCATTTTAAAGCGCGTTTTTTCACTCCAACTATGGTATTAGTTTTGTTCTAAAATAATGTTGGCAAATTTTTTCATAGTGTTAAATGCAACATGGACTAAAAACAAATTCGCACAATTTTCTTGTTCCGATTCAAACTAGGCCGAAAAGCTACCGAAAAGGCTCGCGATATTAACGATGCGTTTGGCCCAGAAACCACTAATAAACGTACTGGGCAATGATGGTTTAAATTATTTCGTAGTAATGATGAGAGCCTTGAATATGATGAGCGTAGTGGTCGGCCATCAGATATTGACAATGACCGATTGAGAGTCTTAGTCGAAGCCAATCCGCATACAAATTCAAAAAGCTCGATAAATGAGTGCTATACTAATTAAGTGAAAATCAAAAAAATCGTTTAAAAAGGAATAAAACAATTTTTTACTTTGTATTACATGAAAGTGATCGAAAACAAAGTAAAAAATTGTTTTATTTATGATTGGGACGTCCGATAAAAAGTGGATTGTTTACGACAATCAGCGATAATCGTCTCAATGATGGGACTGCGGCAAAGCTCGACAACACTTTCCAAAGCTGAAAATGCACCAAAATAAGGTCATGGTGACTGTTTGGTGGTCTACGGCCGGTCTGATTCATTACAGTTTCCTGAGCCCGAAACGATTACAACGGAGAAGTATTACCAGCAAATCGATTAAATGCACCAAAAACTTCGGCGCTTGTGCTCGGCATCTGTCTACAGAAAGGGACCAATTCTCCATGACAACCCTCGGCCACACGTTTCAATGATCACGCGGCAAAAGCTGCATGATTTGGGCTACGAAACTCTCGACCATCTGTCATACTCGCCTGACCTCTTATCTATGGACCACCACCTTTTCAAGCATCTCGACAACTTCCTACGCGAGAAATGCTATAAAAATCAGAGGATGCGAAAACTGCCTTCAACGACTTCGTCGCCTACATGACTTTGGAATTTTACGTAACCGGTATAAATAAAATCGTTTCTTATTGGCAAAACTGTGCTGATTGTAATGGTTTTTATTTAGATTAATAAAGGTTTGTTTAAGCTGAGATATATGCATTGCAGTTTAATAGTCAAAAACCTCAAGAACTTTCTTAACAACCAATATAAAAGCGGCTGCATTTGAACTTCATCTGATGGTTATAAAGGATTAGTTTTTAAGGAAATGATCTGCATTCCAAGTATATGGCCCCATTAATATCGTTCCTGTATGCTGTATGCCGTTACGCGTCTTCCACACGCCAAAACGGCCTGATCCTTCTACGGACAACACGTGGCCTAAAATCAAAATATATATTCATTAGTCAACAGAATCCCAATTGAGATCACATTCATTTCTAGCTCGCTATTATTTTAAGCGATGTAACTTGTGGCGTGCTACAAAAGCAATAACCTAATAAAGACGGCAGTTAGGAATCTTCATCTCAAGTAACTATAGGATAAGTCATCACCGAAATAATTCACCTGTAGCTGCAACAGGAGCATTACGCACTTTCGGATATTTTCATGTAAATTTCAAAAAGCGTATATGTTCAACACGTTGACATAGTGCGCCCATGTAGAAAGATATTAATAACAGTAATATTTTCCCGTACTTCAGGTGGGTGCTCTTCCCGTTTGCTTCAACCCCACGATAGCATCAGCAAGTGTCTACCGGACCGGTTTCTGATCTTATAGCCGATATCAGCCGATATGGCCATTTCATATGACCCGACCGTGACCAGAAACGGGTCTCGAAAGACACTCGCTGATACTAGGACTGCAGCTGAAGGCAACGGGTAGGGTACCCACTTGGAACACGGGGAAAAATTAATAAATCATCATCATTATGATCATCATAATCATCATCATCATAATGATCATATTTCAGTCAGAATCCACTCACTGTAGCATATTTCGAACTCGCACGGTCTTGAGCTTACCTCATCATAATCTCATCAATCCATCGTGCTTTCGGTATTCTTCGTGGACGCTTGTGATCAAGCGGTATCCACTGCGAATCCAAGGCAGGCTGAGAAACGAACAGGAGATATTGGTGTATCCTGCCATCTAGTCCTTCATACATTGATTTTAACTACACGATCATCAAATTTAAACTGTCGCTGCAGCTTTATTATATGTGCATTCTAGTAAGTTTAGGTAGGCTCTGTCTACATCTTGGTTAAGCAATGCATACATACATTTTTATTAGTAGATAAAAACCAAGTACAGTGGCATGGTGAACCATTCATTTTACCTGTTGGATAACTTGAATGTGATCCGCTGTACGGAATCCACTTCCGAACCTTTCCTGCTGCTATCGGTTTTGCATCATTCAGTGTTGTTAATATTCGTTTTCCTATTATGGTGGTGACTACTAGTATATTTTGGATATTAGTTCTTTAGTTGATGTGCTCCTTTTGTATGTAGAAGAATCACTTCGGCATTTTTTGATATATTTCATAGATTTTCTTCTTTGAGCCATTTGGTGTAGAATTTTGCTGTTATTCTATGTAAAGTTTGACCTCCCTTTTTAATATATCAACAATTATATTTCCTGTAGGTTTGCCATTTTTTATTCATTCTATAGCCTCTGTCACTTCATCCATCAGAAAAAGAAACGAACTACAGTTAGAGGCGTTTGTTGTTGTTAGCCTTCCTTTACGCCCATACTGATTTCATTTTCCACTATGAGCTTTTTTCCTTTCGTCAGACCAAGTTGCTCCGGTCTTCCTACATTTTTCTCTCTGGCCAACCTCCCAAACGTTAAGCTTGTGTCTGCAACAGGTTTTATCCTGAATTTCACTTTGTGTAATATTTGCTGATCTTAGGTCCTCTTTTATTGCATTTATTTAATTTTTTATATCATATCTCTACTCCTATTTTTATAAAATTCAACTATTTGTCTAGTTAGCCTACTCGAATTCATCTGTTTTATGTGTCCGAAAAACTTAAGCCTTCTTTTTGTGAAATCGCTATGTATATCTGTGTATTGTTTGATTTCTTGGTTGTCTCGAAGTCGGTATGTTGTGCTATTTATTTGTTTGAGCCCTAAGATTTTTCTTATGATTTTTCTTTCTTTCTTTTTAATCTCCTCGATATCTTTTTTTCTATTCAAAATGAACGTTTCTGTGCCATATATACATTTTGGCCTAATAACTGTAATGTCTCAGTTTTATGTTTTTAGATATGCATTTTTTATTGTAAATATTTTGGATAATTCTCAATGCAGTTTCCATTTTTTGACATCTACCCTTATTGCCCGCTTTTTCCAACCCGTTTTCTATGATTAAATAATCATCCATAATATCCAAATATTTAAATTGAGAGACTCGTCTGATGTTACCATATTTTATTTTTAGAAATGGTGTTCTTAGTCTATTGTAGATCATGTATTGTATCTTTTCAATGGAAATTTGGAGTCCTACCTTTTCTGCTCTTTTTTTTAGGATTTCAATTTGTTTTTGTGCCATTAATATATCTTGAGCTAAAATTGCTAGATCATCAGCAAACGCCAGACAATCTATTTTGATGTTGGTTGGACTTTTTTACACGCCACTCCTGTATTACGTTTTCTAGAATACAGTTAAATAAGAGTGGCGAGAGTTCATCCCCTTGCCTCGCTCCAGTTTTAATTTCAAAAGGCTCTGAGATGTCACCTATGAATTTAACTTTGACCTTGTGTTAGTTAGTGTGGCTTTAATAATTGCCAGCGTTTTCAGATCTAGTCCTTATTCTTTCAAGATTTGGAATAAAGATTCGCGGTCAATAGAACCATATTTTTTTTTTGAAATACACAAGTGTACAAACGAGATTTTTATTGTAAAGTTTTTGATGTCTTCGGATCAACTTTCGGTTCAGGATGTATTCGATCTGTCTGTTTAGATTCAGGAATATTCACCAATTTTAGGTTCTAACTGTCCTTGTGCTCTATCTAGTCGATATTGAGATACAATTTTGTAACAAACCGCGAAAAGAGATATCGCTCTGTAGTTGTTTATATCCATTCTAACTTCTTGCTTATGTAGTGGGTTTATTAGAGCATCTTTCCAATAGTCCGGAATCCTGTTTGCCAAACTTCTTATATATATATATATATATATATATATATATATATATATATATATATATATATATATATATATATATATATATATATATATAATATATATATATATATATATATATATATATATATATATATATATATATATATATATATATATATATATATATATATATGTATATATATATTACCCAGTTTACATAAAAACTTTATTTACCTAAGAACAGATATTTTTGATATTTTTTGAGTTTTAGATCGTGGCGAAAAACACAAAAAAAGGAAAAAAAATATAAATGACTGTGATAATAGACTTCTTATAATTTAGTTTAAAATATGGCTATATTGCTATATGCAATATTGCAGTTATTTTTTGTGAGTACGTTGGATTAGTTCGTTTTTTTATGTTGTATGATAAAAAAAGTAACAGTACGATGTAAAAACAACGATAAAGCTTAAGGTAATATGAATATATTTTTGATGACCAATGACAATTGGATAGCGACTTTGCCCTCGGGCAAAAATCCGCTTCCTATTCCAAACAATTCATACTATCATATACCATTAATACTTATTTTTAGATTAAACATAATGCTATTTGCAGGTAATGATAATGGATTATGTTATACGCACAAAAACTCCAGACCCCCAAACATCATTAATCATTTGGAGCAAGTCTTGCCTAAATTAACTTATGCTTTATATTCGCATAAGCAATTCTATTGTCAGGATATTCGCATTATCTGACACTTTCGAGCATCATTTATTTGTAGAAATATCTGAACGAGAGGATCATGGACGTGGAAAAGAATGTTAAAAAATACCTTATTAGGTATTTTGTAGGCAACGCCCATATGTTTAACTAAAATGTTATAATAAAATTTAAAAAAATACTACCAAAAAAGAAACAAAACTTATTTGCTAAAGTAACAATTAAGAAATATTCTATTTCAAACAGCTGAAATATTTATATTTTATATATAAATAATAAAATAAATACATATTTATGAATAATACTTCATTGATATATTTTGATTCTACAAAAAAATTCAAATATCCATAGATAAATTTTGACCTACAAAAATGATTAATGCTGAAAGCGCTGTAGCTTTCACAGAAAAATTAATCATTCACCACTTGCGCGCCGTTGATATTCACCAATTTATAACATATAAAGAGGCAAAATTGGTAGCAATTTTCAGTCGATAGGTTTCCTACCGATTATATAAATTTCCAAATGCAAATGCCGAATGCAACAGAGATAACGTTGGTAAAATGCAGAGCGGTTTACGCTGTAAAATACCAATATTGCAAAACGATGCAAAACGGTTTATTCCTAATCAGATGAAATTCCTAGAGAGGAATTTTCGAATGGCTTTAAAGCTAGGTTCCATAGATAAATTCAAAAAATATAATATTATATACTTATACAAATATCCTATCTGAAATGTTGAAACATGACATTGCTTAGAAAGGGAATTATTAAAAATTTCATTTGTATAATTGCTTTTATTTAAACAGAAACAATAATGACTATGCGAAATTATTGTCTAAATTCAATACAAGATGTTTCTTCTTCGAATACATGGTAAAATACATGCCGGAAAAATAATGGGACATATTAAATTTAAAAAATCTACGCGCGCCATATATTAAAACAATATATAATCTGAAAGGTGTATGTCTCCTCTATAAAACGAGACTGCCATCATTAGAAATATAAACGGATTGTCAAGTTATAGCGTTTAAAGTGGCAGTACCTTTTGTCACATCGTCACAAAAACACGATGGAACAAAGAGATAATACTTGTATTAAATTTTGTTTCAAGCTCGAAAAAACTTTTACAGAAACCTTTCAATTGGTGGAAACAGTTTATAGCGATGATTGCTTATGCCATGCACGTAGCATAAGGGAGTGTTATAAACGATTCCAGTTGGTGGAAAAAGTGCCTGAAATGATCACCTACGATGGGAATTCGTATAAGCGATTTAAACAAATGGAAAGTTTGAGCTGGATTTGTTCCTCTTGTCTTAAATCGGAATTGTCACGGTTCGTAATTTTTTGGCGAAAAAACAAATTCGTATTCTGCAGTAGTGTGACTAATTATTAAAACTAGTTCAAGAAACACAAACTGGTCATGAAAGGAACATTTTGTGATAATATTACACAATTCCAAGGCATAACTTGAGACGATTCCGAAAAATCACTTCAAAAATGTATGTTAACGTTGGTTAAACATTTCCAACATAATATTGATGCGGAAGAATTGTATTTTGCATAAAAAGAAATAATTTTGGCTATCACTAAGAATGATGGAATTTCAAAATTAAATAAAACACATTTTTTGCTCAAAATCGGTTCCGATTGCTTTATTTAAGAGATTCAGACATGTAATTTATGATTTGAACAATATATCAGCCAAATGGCCACCACCGGTCTGAATGGCTACCACGGGTTTGAGACACGGATCTGCTCGCGCCAATTTTGGGTTCGATGGCGACTATTGCTTCACAACTGTTAGTTTCCAAGTCGCCAATAGTCGTGGGTTTATTGTTATAAACCGGAGTTTTCATATGTCTCCAGAGAAAATAATCTAAAGGAGTTAAATCGCATGATCTCGGCGGCTAAGCGATGGGGCCATTTCGTGAAATTAACGAGTTGCCGAACTTGGCTCGCAAGAAACCATGTTTACTCGGGAAATAGGCGGTGGTGCGCCATCCTGTTGAATATAAAGGCCACCCGCATTGATTCCATTAAATTCCGGGAAAAAACATCTTCCAACATTGTCTGCAGTGCTCGATATTGATTGTAATGATGGCTCCTTCCTCATTTTTAAAGAAGTAAAGACCGATAACTCCACACCAAACTGTAATCTTTTGCACATGTAGAGAACACTCATGTATTACGTGTGGATTACATTCAAACCAATACCGACAATTTTGTTTATTGACGAAGTCATTGAGCCAGAAATGAACCTCATAGCAGAACATGATTTTGAAATGAAATTCGTTGTTGCCTTCCATCATTTCAATGGCCCAATCGGCAAATTCACGACGAATACGACGGTCAGTAGGTTTCAATTCCTCTGCCAGTACCATCTTATACGGATGCAAGCCTAAATCCAACCTCAAATTGACGAGAGGCTTTACTCTTGCAAGCAGATAGATTTTTCAATATTGGGACTTAATGAGCTTCTGACAGAGGAAAGTTTTTAATTTGTATAAGTAACAATCATTTGGACTGTATCATAGGTAAACAAAAGTTTCCAAACTTTGCCCTTGTCAGGCATACTTCCCAAAGCTTTTGCAGAATCTGCAAGACCAGGTGATCTGCGAATAATATTTCTACTAGGAGTACGAGCATTTGTATTTCGTTCTTTAGTTGACCAAAAATAGGGTGGTCCATATTAATTTTTCCTCATCCAGACTAAATATATAATCAGGCAGTCATCGACTTTGTTCTTCTTCAACAACCATCTCATCAGCACCCCCAACTTCATCAAAAACACCATCATCATCAAAAGTTTGATTTTCATGCACAATCTCCCCTTCTATCAGAGCTTCCTCATCCGTTTCCTCGCGGTGGTCTTGCAACTGAGCAGGCAAAACATAGCCCGGATCATCATCTGAATCACTAAAGTCTTCTCCTTCATCTGAGCTAGTTCCTTCGTCGCTCAGTTCTTGCAACATCTGGATGACGCAACTAGCAAACTCAGAGTGCGTAACACTTAAAATGTACAAATAAAATGAACACTTCAACAATCAATAAAAAGAAAAGTAAAAATAGTTTGCATAAGTCGAAAGATCTGATCTCTGAGACCCTTATGTTTTGACAAATCAATCTATCTTGGCCAAGCGAAGACAGTCAACTAAGAATTCATAAGGGGAGATGGGTGGTGGATAGATGAGGAAAAGTTATTGAGAGAAACAATTTAGTCAGAAAAGCAGGGTTGCCAACAAAAAAAAAAGTTTAAAAATCCTCTACTGGTCTCATAGACGCATCTTTCGGTTAAAGTGTTAATACATTTGAAGTATCGATGACATCAATCTATTTAACAACGGCAATTATATCTTTTGTGAGTGAAAATGAGTTATCTGCAAATGTTTCTTCAGTCTGGATATTAAAAGATAATTACAGGAGCTCAAATCTGAAACTCGGGGGAGATGCTCAAAAGCTTTCAAAACGTGCTTTGTGGATGAGAGCTATTGCAACAACACTTTTCTAAACTGATGCATTATCTTGGATTGTGATGATGATAATTGTTGTGACTTGGTAATAAATCAATAGCAATCGTCAATTTTTAGTATCGACATTACTAGTGACAAGTGACATGAACTTTTTATTGTCTCTCTAAGTTCGTATGCCAACATACAACAACACCATTGATTAAACTTGAAAAGATTTACCACTAAACACCAAATCACTTTTTTTGAACGCACTTTTTTTTTCGACGCACGTGTCGCTAACCATGTTAGCATCATCGCGAGATGATTTAATCTAATTCTAAAACTAAACTATGTTCTATTTATATGAAAAACCCTACCTAACGAAGCGTGTAAAAATCATGAACCGTGAAGTTTACTTAGCCTTTAGTTGGGTATCAAATGGTATACCATGCCATTTTCTATTCGAAAAATGAAAATTTAGATGATTTTATTAAAAACTTAAATAGTAAATCCCAAAATATAATATTCACGCATGAACTCCAAAACAACGATAGTTTACCATTTCTGGATGTTTTAATCAGTAGAAACAATAAAATATGTTAGATTTTGATATTTTCAGAAAAAAAACACCACTTCGAGATACATTCCTAACGATTCAAATCATAGTTTCCAAAATAAGATGACTAGTTTAAATTTTATGGTAAATATATTAATTAACTTTAATAGATTAATTGTAGATAAATTGTAGATTAATTGTAGTTAAATTAATTAGAAAACATAAATTCAGAAAATTATTGAAAGAATCTTCGACTTTTCAAAAGGATCAGAACACAAAGAAATTCATGGTAATACCATTTGATGCCCAATTAACAAGAGAGCTAGACAAAATTTTGAAAAAAGCGGACATTAAGGTTGTGTACAAACCATACAATACATTAAGAGAAGTTCTGGGTAATCCAAAGTATAAAGTAGAGCAACATAAAAAGTCGGGAATTTACGAAATTAGTTATCAATACTGATCAAAGGTATATTGGGCAAATAAAAAGATCCATATTGACAAGATATAAAGAACATATTGTCCACATTAGATATGGGAGAAATGAAAAATCTTATGTTGTCCAACATGTAATCGAACACGATCACAGTATAAATATTAGTAATTTAATACCAATTATAAGTGTTAATAATAATAGGGCTTTGGATGCATATGAAAGCATTCAAATAGAAAAATGTTAGAAAATCATGAACCGAGATAAAGGACACGCTTCGTTAGGTAGGGTTTTTCATATAACTAGTACATAGTTTAGTTTAAAAATTAGATTAAATCATCTCTTGATGATGCTAACATGGTTAGCGAAACGTGCGTCGAGCATTTCAAAAAAAGTGATTTGGTGTTTAGTGGTAAATCTCTTCAAGTTTAGTGTTTACACTAAAGGTTCCAATAGAAGAATTGAACAACATCGATCTTTAGATTCGTGGTCATACTGGTTTACTCATATAATCATATATCCTCATATATAGTCCATTACAACTAATATTTTCAAAAGTCTTTAGGGATCGACGTTAATGATTAATCAAAAATGATTAATCAAATCTACCTTTTTTTAAAACCCTACTCTTTTTTAGAATTTGTTTTGGACAAATTTTTCAACGCTCGTTACTGAGAAGCTGCATGAAAAAATCACCCCTTTATTTAAAAATAGTTGCGCTTAGAACCCTAGTATAGCTAGTGTGTATTTACGACACCCTCTTCAAAGTTCAAAATCCAAAAACTATTTTTTTTAAATACTTCATTTGAAGATGATTGATGTGTCCTGATTTGACGTGATTAACTGATTTATCGGTGATTTTTGAGTGATTAAGATGTATCATGATTCTAGTTTATGGATATTCTGATATAGGTTCTAAAATAACCTATTAAAAAAGGATCGTTTTAGTCAAAAGTATTATTTATATTTAGAGATTAAAGTGATTTACATTTAATATGATACGTATAGAAGTAAAATTGCCCTTTATGTGGTAAAGAAAATTCAATAAATATTATCGAGCAATAATTTTCTATTTAAGAACTTGCATGTTGGCATTAATTATCATCCGAACAAGTAACCATTCCATATATTGGTTCCAACAATTTCATAGAACGTTTGTAGATCCATAGATTATTTAAGTCACAGCAGGCGCATATTTTTCATAATACTCTCAATATAAATAGCAACTACTCAACTTTTAAATTAAAATTTAAAGACAGAAACACTGTGTAATTTATTTGTTAGTTTACTATACAGGGTGTCCCATAACGTATCCGCCATAGAGCAACTGGTGATAGTAGAAAATAAGAGGATTTAGTTAATAAATGTGTTGGAAATTGTTAGTTATTTAAAAGATACAGGGTGTTGAAAGTGAAACAAATTTTTCGAAAAAATGAGATAATTTAAAAACGGTTGAAGATATCAGGTTCAAAATCGGAGTAGTTGGTTTTTCAAAGATGACAAATCCGAATTTGGTACCAGTTTAAGCATAATTCCTAGAGAGCGCTTTCTACCTATTTTCTGAGGACTTAACTCGTTGATATTTTATATCCTGTAAAGTTTGGGAATATTTTGACTTCAAAATAGAGAATAGTCAAAATTCCCACGTATTCAAGATCGATATCTCACGTCGTTTGTGAGATATTCGTGTTCGCATATTCTATTGCACATCTTGTCGATGGCTGAAAAATCTGCTATTCACAAAGTGTGCCTTGAATACGAGGAAAAAAAAAATAAAATGCAAAAATAGAACGGACTTTATTTAAAATGACACTTTTTTGAAATTTACTTTAATAGATGTTAAAAGGGTTCACCGTTTACCGCAATACAATACTGTGTAAGTGATGTACCTTTGTTTTACTTACTTTTACTTACTTTTTGATTTACTTACCTTTGTTAAGTTTGTTAAGTGACGTCTCGCATTTGAGAAGATATTTTCTTCATTTCTAATATTGGCCGCCTGTTGAATTTTTTGTAAGAGTTTACCTCGTGTATTGATTTCATCATAATAAACTAAAGACTTCATATGACCTCACAAAAAGAGTTCTAACGGATTAATGTTTGGGCTACGAGATGGCCAAGGAAACTCGCCACCGCTCCCTGAGCGTGTATTGATTTCATCATGATAAACTAAAGACTTCATATGACCTCACAAAAAAGAATTCTAACGGATTAATGTTAATGTCATTCCATTGATGGGAAAAACGTTGATTCAACTGATTTCGCACTGTCCCATCTTGCATGAACCACATATCTTATGTTAAGTTTAAAGCTATACCGTCCTAAAGGTCTAATAAATCAGTTTCTAAAAACTGCAGATATTGATCTCCATTCAGTCTTTGCGGAAACTTAAATGGGTCGATTAAAAAATTGTTGATAATGCCGCACCAAATGTTAATTTAAAATTCGTGCTGGAACTGTCGCTCTCTTGGTAGGTATGAATTTTTCAAGGCGGAATAATGATTATTTCCCCAGTTAAAAATTCCGCGTCTGGTAAAAGTTGCCTGGTCAGTAAACAATATCTTTTTTAGGAACATGGGGTCTCCGTTTTTTTTTATGTAGTAGCTTTTGACAAAATTCTGATTTAGCCGGCAAATCTTGTGGCAATAAATTTTGAGCAGGCGAAAAATGGTAGGGAAACAGTTTTTCTTTGTAAATAACTCTTGAAACGGTAAATTTGCTAATTCCTGTAGATGCCTTCAAAAGTCTAGTGCTTAGTTCAGGATTTTTCCCGATACTAACAAAAATGTCCCTCTTCTTGTTCTACCGTTTCGGCCGTCCACCAGGATTGTTGTAATAAAACGAACCTGTTTCGCCTAACTGATTGAGAATTCTTTGAAAAATTTGTCGATCTGATATGTTTCTGGTTATGTAGAGCTGTTTATACCACGGCTTATATCACGGAAACTGATTAAGGCTGGGCATTTTTTACAAACTATTTTTTACCAACTCATGATTGGCGAAAGTTGTTTCCACCAATGTTTAATAGGAGAGATAGGAAACAATCACAGTTGTCATCGAGACGTAATAATTTGTACACCAACATTGTTCACAACATCAAATCAACATTGTTCAACATCATCATTGTTGTACAACATTCAAAGCACATTTTGTGAATTGCATATTTTTCGAAAAGATGTGCAATGGAATATTCGAACACGAATATCTCGCAAATGGCGTGAGATAACGATATTGACCAAGAGTACCTTTTTTTACGTAGAATCTATGACTCTTCTCTATTTTGAAGCCATAATATTCCCAGCTTTATAGGGTAAAAAAATATGAGCGAGTTTATTCCTCACAAAGTAAGTAGCAAGCGCCCTCTAGGAATTAGGCTCAAGCTAGTACCGAACTCGGATTTGTCGCCTTTGAAAACCCAACTACCGCCATTTTGAACCTGATATCTTCAATCGTTTTTAAATGATCTCAATTTTTCGAAAATTTTGTTTCACTTTCAACACCCTATATCTTTTTAATAAGCAAGATTTATAAACACATTTATTGATTAAATCCTCTTATTTTGATCTATATTATCACCAGTTGCTCTATGGTGGATAAGTTATGAAACACCCTGTATGTTTGTAAAAAAGTAAATGTGCATATTTAGATTAAAATCACCCAGCTAGTCCCAATATATTTTTCATATTTCTGATACTTGTAAATATTTCTATTTTCCTTTGTCTAAATTTACACAAATTGAAGAAACGTGCTTATGAATATTCAGTTTGCCTGTAGCTAGTAAGAGAAAAGCGATTTACGAAATGGAAATAACAGACTGTGAAATGGACGTAACACCCTTTTATCTGCTCTATCTTACAATTTACAGTAACTGCAGGACTGTGTGAAGTAACCTATTCACGACCATCTAGTTACCATATTTACTGAGTTTACTAACAATTTCAGTCATTAAGTGCCTAGTTCTCGAAAGTATATATGTATTGTACCGCCATCTAGACGTCCATTGCTTTGCGTATTGTGTTTAGGATAAATATATGTATAATTGCATAACGAAGTCCTGGATATATATAGACATTTAATAGTTATTTTGAGACAGACACCAAAGACATTGCACCAAATGAATTTCATTTGCAAAAACCTTGCTGAGCTTGAAAGTGTCAACATTAAACTTATGATCATACATATTAAGGGTTTTCCAATAAGAAGATCACCACTATAAAGCATAAGGGGCAACACTGTTTGAAATGCAAATGTAACTCATAAACCGATGTGTTCAGTACATTGTGTGGAAGAAATATATATTCCTAATCATCCCTATCGATCACTTGGTTCTGTATCTTTCTGTTCTTTTCTAAAACGAACTGGGTAGTTGAACTCTGCGTTCTTCACTTGAACTATCCAGTTGGATTCTTCACTCGAAGTGTATAAAACTTGAAAATTCCAAATGAGATTTTGGAGAAACGTCGTGACTCTCCACTGAACGAACAAATCGATACACGGAATGATTTAGGAACATTGTCTACTGTCCGTGAAAATATTCGATGTAATATATATAGAGGGTGGTTTTTAGTGTATCCGAACTTCTGATAGGGATCGCTCTCAAATGAACTGTGAGGAGCATGCGCGCAACTCTGTAAATATGTTTTTCGATTGTCTGAAAGATCATTGTGGTAGGTTTAGCGTAAGGGCAACGCTCGCAAATTGTCTAAATTTATTATCAAAATAAATGTTCTGTGCGCCAAACTTAAGCGCAAAGAAGCGCAAACTTACGCGCTTAACTTAAATAAAGCGCTTCGTGAATTTTATAATGCAAATATTCGCCCTACCGAGCAATTATCGATAAATTCCGAATGCATTATAAGCTACTCTAATTTAAAACAAAAACAATACAAAAACCTCCCGTTCTGAAGAAGATATCGCCGCTGTTGGCAGTCTTGATGAGTTGTTATTAAAAAATCACTCTATTAATATATTTAATTCCGGGTATCGATCCGTTCATTCTGTGAAAGGTGTCGTCGTTTCGTCAACATCTCATCTCTGTTGGACTGTTCGCTTTGAGCGAATAGTCCTGAGAATACCAAAACCTGAGAATGCCAAAACCTGATAATGAAAAAACCTTTACAGAAAGAACGGATGAATACCCGGAATAATTTAGGAACATTATCTACCATCCGTGAAAATATTCTATGTAACATGCACAGTAAATTCGTGGAGAATATTAAACATGTTCAAAATGATATAATGAATAAA